>APFE030754825.1:1739-44152 GCA_000404065.3 Pinus taeda
TTTATTATTGAGAAACAATGGAAAACCCTTCACATTCCAAAACCGACCCTTAGAAGATGAAACGCCAAATTGTGGGCCCCGTTTTGGGTAAATTGGTACATCAATTTCCCGGGGTCGTAACTTTGGCATACGATCTCCGTTTGACGCGTATGATAGCTCGTTAGAAAGATCTATCCGAGAACTACCATTGTTGGAACGGACAACATCGGTCCATTGCATGGACCCATGTTGCCCCTGGATTCCCCTAAAAACGTCGTTTAGGGCCTCAAAACGGCTCCGGAAGTTCAGGACCCGAAGAAACTGCTAAAAATAGTAAGTTGTGCTACAATTAAGGAAACTGAAAATGCTGAAAGAGACAATTGTGGGGGTCCAAATGGGATAGGTGGGTGGCCACCAACATCCACCTGGATCAACAAATCCCCAATAGAAGGCAACTTATTTTGCTCTTCAGGATCTTTAACCAATGAAGGTTCATACAATCTCAAGTTTTATGCATTAACCACTGAATAGATTTGCATATAAGCTGGAAAATCAAGGCGAAAAGCATTTTCACCAATTTTATCAAGTATCTTGAAAGGTCCATACCTTATTGGTTTTAGCTTCTTACCTTCACCCTACATTTTGTCTTTGCTAATGTACAACCAGACTTGATCACCAACTTTAAAATTATGTGCAACTCGATGCTTGTCATGTCTTGCCTTATACTTGGCTTGAATTCTTTCCAACTGTTCTTGTACTGCCTGGTGAATTTCCTGGATTTGTTCAATGAACTTGGTTGCTTTGTCCACATCACTATGTCCATCAATTGCTATGTCTTTACCAAAGACAAAATCCAAGGGATACTTTGGTATAAAACCAAAACAAGTCTCAAAAGGAGATCTCTGAGTAGAAGAGTGCTTAGCACAGTTGTAAGCATGCTGCACATAACACAAATGCTCATCCCAAAGCTTGGGATGCTTGCTGCAATAACCTTTGAGTAATTGGATCACCGTCCTGTTGACCACATCTATTTGACCATCTGTTTGTAGATAAAATGTCGTGCTCTTATTCAACCTGGTGTCCATCAACTCCCATAGATTTGATCAAAACTTCCCAACAAATCGAGAATCTCGATCAGATACAATAGAAGTGGGTAACCCAAAATGAACCCATACATTCTGAAAGAACAACTTTGTTGTTTGTTCAGCTGTAACCTACTTGTTACATGGTATCAAAATACACATTTTACTGAATCTATCCACAACAACATACAAATAATCATGACCTTTCCCAGACTTTGGCAATCCCCCAACAAAATCCATGGAAACACTTTCCCAAGGACGAGAAGGAATTGGAAGTGGAGTGTACAAGCCTAATTTTCTATTACTGGGCTTTCTTGTAGAACACATAGTGTACCCTTTGATATATCTAGAAATTGTCTCATGCATTCTTGGCCAATAACAGAACCTTTGCAATTGTGTAACTGTTTTACTTCCACCAAAATGACCTGATATGAGAGAAGTATGTGCTTCTCGGATTATGTTAACTCTTTCAATTTGTGGAATGCATAACTTTCCCAAATGATATAAGAGTTGGTCCTTTACATAATAATCCAGTTCTTCTACTTGCTTGCCATGACTTAAAGTTGCATAAACATCTTTAAAATATACATCTTGAGCATATTGTTCAATGTAACTTTCATGCGTTATTCAGTTATGCTTAAGTATAGTAGATGCATTTATGATTGGTCTTGATAACATGTCGGAAACCTTATTGTGTATGCCCTTCTTATATATGATGACAAGATGAAATTGTTGTAGAAAACACATCCACCTATAATGTCTTGATTGCTGCAATTTAGTTTGTGAGTGCAAACATTGAAGTGGTTGATGATTTGTATGTATGATTGTTTCTTTACCCATTAGGTAATGTTTCCACTTTTTCACACTTTGTACTAATGCATACAATTATTTATCATATATGGGATAATTAACTACTGCAGAGGTAAATGTCTCAGAATGATAGCATATGGGTTTTCTGTGTTGCATCAACACTGCTCCCATGGCATAGTCACTGGCATCTGTCTCAATACCAAATGGATGTTGAAGATCTGGTAGTGCTAGAATTGGTGCTATATTTATTTTTTCTTTTAAGGTGTTGAATGCTTTCTGTTGTTTCCTCCCCACTTAAACACCTGTTTCAATCCTATTAAAGCATGTAATGGCGTTGCAATCAAAGAAAAGTTAGCAATAAACTTTCTCCATTATTGTGTTTCCCCTAGGAAACTCCTAACCTCTGTAGCAGATTTGGGTTTAGGCCAGTTCATAATGACTTCAACCTTTGCGGAATCTATGTTCAATTCACCACTCCCTACAATATAACCCAAATAATTTAAAGATGTTCTGCCAAATTCACATTTTGACAGCTTTACATAAATATTTTCTCTTTTTAAAACATCTAAAGTCTACTTCACATGCTTTACATGGTCTTCCCATGTCTTACTAAAAATAAGAATGTCATCTAAACAAGAAATTACGAATTCATCAATAAATGGTTTGAATACATCATTCATAACTCTCATAAATGTAGCAGGAGTATTAGTTAAGCCAAAAGGCATAACCAACCATTCATACAGTCCTTGCTTTGTCTTGAAAGCAGTCTTCCATGCATCTTGTTCTACAACTCTGACCTAATGATAACCACTTTGCAAGTCTAACTTAGAAAAGTAAATTGCTTCTTTCAATTGATCTAATAAATCATCAATAAGAGGAACAAGATAACGATTCTTGATCGTTATTTTATTTAGTGCTCTATAATCAATGCAAATTCTCCATGTACCATATTTCTTCCTCACCAGCACGACTGAGATTCACATGGTGTGCTTGGTCGTATAAACCCTTTATCGAGCAACTCATGTACCTACTTATTTATCTTTGCACTCTCTAAAGCTGACAACCTGTACATTCCAATGTTAGGTAATGGAGCATCTTACTGCAAACAAATATCATGTACTATTTCTCGCTTGGGTGGCAGACCTTTTGGTTCTTGAAATAGAACATCATACTCTGAAACAACTTTAACTAAATCAACATTCTGTTTAGAATCACAGCCTTCAAATGCATTGGATTTTTCAAGATCCTTTGCCTTTACAACCATTAGTAAAAATTGCTTACTTGAATTCACAGTTCTTTTCATCTGTCCTGAATTTATAAGAGAATAGTTACCTTTGTGTTTATGAGCTCTTACAATATATTCTATTCTATCTTTAGTGAGTTTATACTTATTCTCGGCTCTATAGAAAATAGCTTTCCTATCATACAAGTATGGACTTGCCAAAACAATACCACATATATCCAATGGAACTATATCTAATTCAACCTCATCTACAAATGTTGATCCAATAGCAAACCTAAGTTTACATTGTCACGTTACTTGTAGCTTTGTTTTATCACACACCCAACCTAATGAATATGGATTCTCATGAGGTTTTGTTTGTAGTCCCAACCTCTTTACAATTGTTTAAGAAATCAAATTTACTTGAGATCCACTATCAAATAAAGTATCAATCTTATTGTGCTTGGAAATTACTCTAATATGAAAAAGCTCATTTCTTTCCCTCTCATTATTTTCATTATCAACAGATTGTGCAGAATTACTTGTGGATGCTTCAGAATCTTTACCTTTAATACCTGTGGCTGTAACTGTTGTTTCATCGCTTGAATCGAACCTGCTGAATAGCAGCAACATTCTTTCTCTCCTCACCACCGAACTTCTTAGGTTTCCGTTCTGGATGCAAAAACCAGCAGTGTGCCTCATCGTGTCCTTCTTTCTTGCAATGAATGTATGAAGGTTTATCCTTCTTTACAGTGTTTTATTTCCTCGCCTTCCATTTCAGTTTCTTCTTTTCCTTGCTCTTGCTTATAGAATATTTAGATGATCCCCCAACCTCTGGGTTTACATTCTTACCTCTAGCTTCTAGATGTGTGGCTTGAACTGATACATCATTTAAGCTAGTGGGATTAAACATGAGAATAGTATGGCTTAAATAGCTACGAAGACCAACTATATACTTCAATAAAGTCTCAGGTACCTAGAGTTAAAGCTCTCTTTCTGAATTCCTGAGTATAAATTTGTACACTTTGACCCTTCAACTGGCGAAGAGTTTGCCAACTCATCATTGCCTGTTGCATGTAAGCTAAAGGATAGAATTGCTTTTTGATAGTAGAAACAAATTCATTCCAGGTAGAAATGATTTTACCATGTTTTTGTAGATCAAATTGTGTCTTTCCTTCCCCCCATACTAGTGCAGTTCCTCCAAATCAAAGGCTAGCTAGCTGAATATTCTTCCTTTCTGAATCAACATTATGTACCCTACAATATACATCAACTTGTATTATCCAATTATCTAGATTTTCTGCATTGGGTTCTCCATGATAAATCGGAAAATCAAACTTCACATCTAATTTGATTAAGGAAGTTTTCTTCTTCTTCTTAGAAGAGCTAGAATATGATGAGGATGACGAGGGTGATGATGGAGGAGGCATTTCCCCTTTCCCTTTGCCTTCTGGAGGGGCAACTAGAAAAGGTTCCTTTGCTCCTTTGTCTGGTTTAGGTGTTGAAGTGCTTTCACCTCGAACCTTCTTAAATTCCAAATACATCTCTTCCACCATGGCTTGGAGTGTCTTAAAACTTTCTATAAATTGAGATTATGGGTCCAATGGAGCTTCTTCTGCCATTCTCCTTTCAGAATAGATGCTTCCAATCTCTAGATTAGTCATAACAAGTTCTCCTTCTCCTAATTTGAACTTTAATCTAGTTAGCATTCAAAATTTATCACATGCTTATCTAACCTTAACAAAACCAAATGATCTGATACCACTTGATTTGAAATGGATACTAAATCGAGAAGAAAAGGTATTACAGACTCATGTGCAGGAAAATGCCTATATTACTTAGTGCAATGAATTAAAAATATTGGGAATAATATAGACAATTAACAGTCAGAAAACACAATAGACACACACATCAACACATCAAACAATCAAGGAGTTCACCACACTTCCTAGCTACGTCTCCTAGTCCAGCTTTCAGTGTCGACCTCTATATTAAGTCTTTAAGAACATATTATTACAAGAGTGAGCTAAAAAACAGAGTCTCAACCAACAGTGACATCAAAGAGGGATCTGCTCAAAAACCTCGAGTCCAAACGAGTGCACAGACTCTCCTTTTTTCCTATTCCTCTATCCAATCTGCCTTAATCTGTTTCCCCTCTGACTATCTGTGTTCTATCATTGGATGGATTTTTAAGCCTAACAATGTTGTCTGTTCATTTCCATTTTCAGGCTCTCTGGCTCCCGTCAAGCGTTCATGCACTCATTGTTGAAACGCTTGGGGGCACAAGGCTGCTAACAGGATGAAATCATGGTGGGCACGGGTGGAACTGGCTGTTTGGCCTTCCCCCGAAAAAATCCTTAAAACAATGCATTTTTTGTCTCCAAAGGCAAATACACAGAAAACATAGAAAATCCGACAAAATACTTTTAATCGGACTTCAAATAATATCCAATCGCGTCCAGAATCCCCATTGGGTCTGGCTTTTATCGCATGTTGCAAGGCGTGGCCCTTTCATATGGCTGCGATCCCCCCTCCTCCACTGATCATTGATCGCCAATATCAGCGTATCGCATATCGTGGGGTCGCGGTTCTCATGTATTGTTGCACCAATCCACTCCGTTGATCACCAATTGCCGATATCGAGGTATCATATGTCGGCCCATCGCAATGTTCTGGGTCCTTTCCCCTTCTGGTTATCTACGATGTGATAATCACAATCGCATATCGCAAGGGTCCCTAGCTTGCAGTAAGTCCTCCCTTCGGCGATATTGCAATGCGATTCAATCTCACTCCGCCATTGATCTGTGCGCTTGATCAACGGTTTATATGTCATCGCTGATCGTGATCACTTTGAGGCTGAGTTTTGATGTGTTGTTGGCTTCTCCGATGCTATTTGATCTCATCCATTGATCCCATGGATCCAACGGCTTTGGCACATTCCTGCTGGGCTTCCACTTTCCTTTGGATTTTATTTTTTTTATTTTTTTATTTTTTTTCTCCGCCATTCTTTCATTTGCGCTATTATTTAATGAATACATTAGACTTAGATGTTTTTATACAAGATCCATTTTGGATCAATGCTTCATTTTCATACAACCTCATGCAACATAACACCTTCCCTTAACAATTACATCACCATCTCAAGCCCACTCAACTTCCTTCTTCACAATTTTCATCAAAGGAGTTTAGCAATTCACCATCTATGTGCTACATGGATCAAAATTCAGCTCTTATTGTCCTCTTCACATGTACTCAATCCCTACATATGTTTCCTTTCTTACGAGTTTTGAATGCCTAAATGATGGGATTCCATTTTGAAAAAAAAATGTAGATTATAGAGCACACATTTGTATTATGGTTATTTTTTCAAAAAAATTAATATTAATTTTTTATCTCTTATTTTTTATTATGAAAGTCATTATATCCTTAAAATTAAAAAGCCTTACATCTGCCTGGGGTAGCTCAAGTGACAATGGTGGTGGAATGAAGTCTCATCAAACCAGAGATCTTGGGTTCAAATCTTGTGCTACCCTCCCCCGTAGCAGGGTGAATAATGGACATGTAAACACGAAAATCAGAGAATCCTACCAAGCTTACAATAAATAAATAAGCCTTACATTTTTGCAAGATGTCGGGGTCTTAATATAATCAAACAATTTTTATTTTTTAAGATTGGAACACATGTATTAAATTTTGCAATCCATTCCAAACATATGTGAATGAAAGGAAGACATAACATGCATGCATTATTAAGAATGTGATAGCACTCTTAATATTGTGCACATGTTATAGGAAAACAAATACATTATTAAGAATGTGTGTGTATTCCTAATAATATGGGTGCACTCTTATTAAGATGTATGCATTTCTAATAATGCACGTGTTTTTTTGCAATTAATTTTTTTCCCCTACATGTATCCTTCACCTCTAAATAGGGATATCAATATAAATAGGGGGATTTGAACATTATATTGTATGGGTAATAGGATCCTTAACATTGTAAGGGAAGGAACATAGGCCATTGTCCATAGAGGTTGGTTCTAAGTGTCAAGTTCTTAGACAAATACCTTGAAACACCTTGACTTCCTAATGATATCCCTTTCCTATGAATGGGGGTATCAATAACATTAGAATTTCAACACAAGGTATTAGTATTAGGGCCTTGGACCTGGTTTTAGGAGGAATCCACATACTTAGGTTGTATATGAAGCTTCTTAACATATAATTGAAGAATAATGTTCAATCTACCACATATGACATCCAATGGGCATCCTTGTTTTCCAAGTATGGATACAAGCGTCATTAGAATGTTTTGAGCACTAGTTAATAGTATTGATGCCCTTAACATGGTCGTAGAGTAAATGTAGTGATTAGACCCTAAAGTAACCTATTTATAATACATGGCAATGAAAATCACATCAAACCACCATAGAAAGCCTATTAAGGATATTCATTATTTTGACTACGAATATCAGTGCTACAAAGGGATTTTTTATACAAAGTACATGATGCCTTGGACCCTAGAAATATTTGGAGGAAACCTAGGCCTTCCACCATAAATGAAGCTTCAAATAATTAAGGTTCAATAATGATGCCTCTATCCGCTAAACATGACCTCTTAAGCATGTACTTACCCTCTGATTAGGGATATTGACAATATTATGATGTCTTTAGAACTAGGTATGCGTCTTAGGGTCCCAAATATGGTTAAGTGCGGAACCCCATGTATTAGTCCATAAATGAAAATTATAGGAATTAAGGCCCAAGAACACATGAGCTCCAAAGGGGACATTTGGCCTCCAACTGGAATTATGTGTACCATTACAATTTTTTGGCACAAGTTTTGGGTCAAGGGTTCCTCAAAATGGCAGTGAAAAGGAATCTATACATTAGTCCTTTAAGGAATATTTCATGCATCCAAGGCCATGAACAACATTTTGAACCCATACACATGACCTTCCAACTATATCCTTTACCTTATTAGAGGCTGCCAACTATTTCCCTATATTCTTGGGATAGTAGCTAAAACTAGTTCCTATGGTTTAGGTAGTTTTTTCTAATATGAGTTTAGGAAAAAACACATAAAAGGAACAATTTTGTTTTATGTAAAAAGTTTCTTATGTAACTGCTTTAAAATTTGTGGATAGATTTAGAAAAAATCTAATAGACTGTTATTTATCCATGTAAGCCTATAGAGAAAAAAAGATAACACGTCAACTAATGGAGAGTGTGTCAAATGGTTGGTTAATGTATTCGTGTGAGATAGATGTTTTAACTCTCCCTTTAATAATAATAATACAAATTATCGTTGCCCCGTGGATGTTTCCCTCACAAGGAGGGTTTTACCATGTAAAATGTTATGTCAATTTATGTGTTTGATTATTATGTTATCTTGTTTATTTTCAATTAGTTATTGCAATTAAATCTATTTGCAGGTTATGCTTCCTCTACTAAACTCAACAAGTGGTATCAGAGATTTTAGGAAAAGTTTGTGTTAATGGCGATGATGTAGAGTGTGATGTTTGAACTTGAAAAGTTCAATGGGAGTGATAACTTTGAGCTATGGAAGGTTAAGATGAAGGATATTCTCGTGTTGCAAGGAGTGGCAAATGCATTGTTGTGCGGGACAAAGAAATCTATGGAGATCGATGAAGAAGAATGGGAGTACATGGATGCAAGATCCTTCAATATTATTCATTTGTGCTTGGAAAATGACATTGTTTATCATTGTTGGAGAGAAAACAACAATGGCCTTATAGACCGAGTTAGAAATCCTTTATATGACGAATTCCTTGACAAACATAATCTATTTGAAGTGGTAGTTATATAGTTTTCGGATGAAGAAAGGTACAATTATCTCTAATCATTTGAATTCTTTCAATACTCTTTTATTTCAGTTATCTAGTATAGATGTAAAACTCAAGGGCGAAGACAAGACAATTACACTGTTATGTTCTCTTCCTGAGTCTTGGGATCATTTTGTAACCTTTATTCGTTTTAGTTCTACTGATACCATTGATTTTGATGTTGTTGTGGGAACTTTGTTGTCTAAGGAAACTCAATGGAAATATAGCCTTGAAACCTCAACATTAGAAATAATGGTGGTCAAAGGTCGATCAAAAGAAAAATAACATAATTTGAGAGACACATCAAGATCAAAGTGAAGAGGTAAGAGGAGTGAGTTAAAGTTCTAGTACTATAACAAATCAGGGCATCTTAAGAAGGATTGTTGGAAAATAAAAGAACAAGCTACTAAAAAGGACTCTACAAAGGAAGCTAATTCAACTTAAATAAGTGCAGGTATTGTTGACGATGTATTGTTCACTTCTACTGATTCTCAACATCATCATAATTGGTTGCTAGATTCTGGTGCTTCCCATCATATGTGTCTTCATATGAATTGGTTCTCTTCATACCAATCTATTGATGACAATGTGGTTTTCATGGGTAATGATATTACATACCACTAGTGGAAATTTCAGCCCAAAAGTGGCCTCCTAAGGAAAAATAATAAAATAATGGTTATGAATTTTGGAGGGAAAAGAAGAAAACTATTTTTTTGAATTGTATTTTTGGCTTATGTCCTTATAGGTTTACTCAAATTTCAAGTGTAGACACACATTGGATGCGGAATTAAATTATGCATCCAACGAGTGTCTACAATTGAATTTTGAGTAAACGTATAAGGAGATAAACCAAAAATACAATATAAAAAAATAGTTTTTAATATTTTCCCTCCAAAATATTTACATGTACCTCTTTTGAAATTTAAAGGATTTTGATTGGTTTACATATTATGTATGTGAAAATTTCACGGGAACTTTTAGGCTGAAATTTCCTCTAATTAAAACTATTGGGATTGATAGTATCAAGATTAAAATGTATGATGGCATTGTTCGAACATTAACAGAGGTGAGACATGTACTTGAGCTTATAAAGAACTTAATATCTTTAGGAGTGCTAGATTATGTTGGTTATAAATGCATCGTTCAAGATGGAGTTATGAAGGCATCAAAATGCATCTTGGCAGTGATGAACGATAAAAGGTTTGGGAACCATTTTAAGCTTGAAGGAAGGAAAGAAATAGATCATGCAACAGTAACATCTAAAGGTGCAAGTGGCTCTACACAACATCAATGCTTGGTTCATATGAGTAAGAAAGGGTTTAAGGTACTGGTTGATCGTAAGCTACTTCCAAGCTTGAAATCTCTAAATGTTAATTTCTACAATCATTGTATTTATAGAAAACAATCTAGACATAAATTTAAAATAAGAAAACATGCAGTAAAGGTATTGTTGATTACATTCATTTAGATCTTTGGGGATCATATCATAAAGTATTTTTTGGAGGAGCTTCATATTTTGTAACATTTATATATGATCACTCTAGAAATGTGTGGATTTATTGACTATAAAGAAAAGTCGATGTATTTTATTCTTTTAAGCAGTATAGAGATTTGGTTGAAAAGATCATTAGCAGGTCAATCGAATCTTTGAGCACTAACAATGTATCCAAGTTTACTTGAAAGGAATTCGAAAATTATTTCAAGGAAGCTGGGATCAAAAGACATAAAAGCATGGTTTATACTCCTTAACCAATTGGTGTTGTTGAACACACGAATAAGACTCTTCTAGAGAGAGCAATAAGTATGCTTACTAATGCCAAGTTGAAACAATAATTGTGGGTAAAAGAAATTATTACGGCATGCTATCTGGTAAATTGATCACCATCAATTGTAATTGATTGCAAGAATCTGGAACAAGTATGGATAGGTCAACCTTGTGATTATTCAAATCTTAAAGCTTTTTATTGTGATGCCTATGCTCTTGTTCCAAAGAATTAATGTTCTAAATTAGATCCAAAATTGTCAAATAAATAAATAAATAAAATTGCTGGATATGGTGATGGAGTTAATATAGATTGTGGGACTACCCACAAAATCATCATTAATAGAGATTTCATATTTGATGAATCATCACTCATAAAATCAGATGTAAATAGTGAAATGAAACATGCAAAAGTACAAAAACTCTGCAAGTTCAATTGGAAACTCAATTATATTCAAGGGAGGAGGATCATGAATATGTTCATGAAGAAACTCCTCTAGAAGCAAGTGAGGAGACATAATTTTCTTAAGAAACTAAGGAAATACCACAACAGCTTCTACGAAGATCTACATGGATCAGACCTTTTCTTAAAAGGTATGACGATTGCACTACATTTGTTGCTTTAATTGCTAATGATGGAGAACTTAGTTGTTATAAGGAAGCAATGGAAGTATCTAATAGCGATAAATGGAAAGTAGCAATGAAAGAGGAAATGGATGCCTTACAAAGAAATAGTACATGGGATCTAGTGGAACTTCAAGTTCTTGTGGTCTTTGGGCATATAAGTTCAGGCCTGCATGGATCCCCATCTAAAAACCAACATACTCATCATGTGAACAAGAGAAATGTATTGTATTTACTAGATTTTTTTAATAATTGATGTTTGTTAATGAACAATCTATGCGGGCAGCTTTACGTTGATTGCGTATTTAGGGAATATTTAATTGATCTCATTCATGTCCATCAGATCCCAAAACATTTCAGGAATCGACAATCGAATTAAGCTTAAAGAATCTATGCAACTATAATCATTAATCTTTGATAATTATCATTTTATTATGAGCAATGTATGTAGTTATGTCATTATAACTATTAGATCAAATTGTTGTTTATCTTAACTTGCCTCATTACATTTCTAGCGTTAGATTTAGTTTTTTTATCAAAGTTTACGATGATTTGGAATTAATTATATAACCACTCTTTAGTGTAGTATAACGAGCAAATTTTTGGGTTTTTTTCCAAAATTTGGTAATACTATTAGTTAGATATTAATATTCCATTATTTAAATTTAAAGTATTTTTGAAAATGTCATGATTTCAAAATAACATTGTGACTGTGTGCACATGTTCATATTTTTATAGATAAAAATTCAAACAGTGTTCCAATCCCCATCATGGGTTGAAATTAAATCTCTAATATACCACATTAAAAATGCAAGTAAAATGCATAGCAAAATACTTGCAGTTGTCAGCGCTAGATGATTTACATTGGTTTAAGGCATTGACTAAAATATAAGAAACTAACTTTCTGCGAAAGCCTTATCAAATGAAATTAGTTAATTTTTATATCTATAGTGATAGGTTTTTTTTCCCAAGGAAAAATCGTAATCTTTCATTAATTTTGAAAAATTACATATAGTAGATGCTTGATAGCATATGCAGCATTTGGCCCTTAGCCATATCGGTGTGTACCAGTCAAAAATTACATCCATGTCTATTCCAAAAATGATGTTGAGTAATAAACATATTCACCATGCAAGGCGATAGCATGAGAGAGTCTAAAAATAGAATAGCATAATTGATATGTCTACAATATATATATACCACGCAGGGCGATACCATAATATATAGTCTAAATATAAACAGATACTATGATATATACAGTGAAATTAAAATTTATGACTGAGCATTTCCCAAAAAAAATTAGGGTCCATCTGCCCTATGATATGCCTGATCAATATATGGCCTATGGTAGTATTGGTATTGGGCAGTACCCCTCTGCTCCTGAATCATCCACTAGCCTCTGGGTAGTAGTGTGACTCCTAGGAAAGCCTATCAGTGTTGTTGTTATGCTCCATGTAAATATGTTGACATGAGATGGAGTTAAACTGAGATTTGAATATGTTCACTTCATCCAAAATATTTCTAAGAGTATGTGCATGGCAGGAAGTGATGTTAATGAACCAATTTATAGTGATTTTTGAGTCTCCATAAATCTATATATTGATGCAGTCATGGCCTAGAGAAAAATGTAGTAAATGACAGAGGGTGATTAATTCAGCATAATTGTTTGTCCCTTCTCCAAGTCCCATTTTGACCTTGAAGTGATGATGATCAGATTGATACAATAGGAAACCTCCCCCACACTCATGTTCCTGTGCAACACCATCGAAGTATACCTAGGGGATAGATTTATGAATGGGATCGGGTGCAAGTGATCTTCGAGGGTGAGGCATAGTGAAATCAGGCAGTTCATGGTAGGCGAAGATGATCTTTGTAGTAATAATCTTCCATCTGGTGACACCATCTTCAAATATAATTTTGTTCTGGGTCAGCCAGATAGACCAACATATAAGCAGAGGGAGAAAAATTAGACTTGATCCGTGATGCGTGCTATACCAGTTTCTCCATGCTTGGTTTATGTTTTCCCCATCCCATCTGCCAGCAAAATGGATCGATGTAGAGATGGATTGCCAAAGGTTAACCATATAACCACATTTTAGAAATAGGTGATCAATCGTTTCAGATGCCTGCTTACATAGGACACACTAGTGTGGTCCATGTATGGCATGGTGGGTTAAGGATTCCCTAGTGGGAAATTTTTTACTAAGCACACACCATAAAAAGAGCTTGGTTCGTTGTGGGGTTTTTAACTTCCAAATAGTCTGCCACCAATCTTGAGTAATCTCCGCCTATCTATTATTAATCAGCTGGAGGTAACCAGATTTTGGAGTGTATACTCCATTCTCAGCAAGGCACCACATAAGTTCATCAGATCCCTCCTTTATTTTGATGTGAGATTCAATCAATGCATAAATGTAATTTTGCCACGTTTGGTGCCATTGGGGTGGGATATTGAGCAAATGAGCATATTTCCAGCCCTGTGCAAATATGGTGGTATTATCCTGATCAGCTATGTGTGCAATAACATTGATATCTCGCTGATTGAGTTGGTGGATTAGCTCTCTCGGAAGATGGTGTCGGTCACCTCCCCCAATCCAAGGATCTAGGCTGATGCGCACTTTTGAGCCATCATTTATCCGCCAAGCCAAATTATTATGAATGATAGGTAAGGAGTGGAGCAGAGCTTTCCAAACAGAAGACATACCAATCCTCGGACATCATGGCAAATGCACCCAATCCATGAGCTAAAGAGGCCAAATTTATTTGTGATAAGTAATAGAGGTCCAGAGGTTCTGTCCAGTAGGAAGTGTCCATCCCATTTCAACAACAAGTGCTTGAGAAAATAGATTAAATCCTTTAATCCCCATCCTCCCCATTTTTTGGGTAGAGAAATATTGTTCCAACTAACCCAGGCAAAAATATTCTTATCTTGATGACCATTCCAAAGATATCTATTGCAATTCTGCTGAAGGCGGGCAAGGATGCTTTTGGGTATCCATGCCAAAGCCATCCAAAAAATAGGTGTGGCCTCTAGTACTAATTTGATGAGCACTAGTCTTCATGCTCTGGATAAGAATCGATGACACCAATTTGATAGCCTTTTCTCCAACTTAATGACCAACCATATCCAGACAGTATTTTTTTGGCTCAGGGGTTTGATCCAGAACCCCAGGTATTTGAAACCTTAATCTAGTGGGAGGATGTAGTATGGGAAGTGATGATGAGCATATTGAGACTCATGGATGGAAGTGTGGGCTAAAGTAATAGTGGATTTCCAATGGTTTGTCATCATACTTGTAGCCTGGGAGAAAAGGGAGAGTAAATTGGAAAAAGAAGCAGAGTCTCGGATGCTACCATCAAGAAAGATGAGGACATCATTGACAAATAGAAGATGAGTGAGGTAACATAGGTCATTTATTTTTAGTCCAAGTAGTCGACCATTTCTGTTTTCCTGTGTAATGAGCCAGCTGAGTCCTTCCATGACAATAACGAAAAGAAGCGGAGATAGGGGACAACCTTATCTGAGTCCCCTCTCGGCATGAAAGAAATGTGAAGCAGATCCAATGATGAGTACACTAAAGGAGGCAGTGATGATGCAATACATGATCCAGGTGATGAAATCATGTAGGAAGCCCAAGTGAATGAGAAGCATTTTGATGTAAAGTGAGCTAGCACGATCGAAGGCTTTTGCCAGGTCAATCTTTAATATGATTCCCTTTAGCTTTTTGGACCTAATCGAGTGTATGGCCTCTTGGGCAGTGCCAATGGCTTCATGAATCTGTCGATTCTCAAGAAAAGCAAACTGCTCGGGTGATATATGATGAGAGAGGATGGGTCTGATCTTGTTGGCAATGATCTTTGCAATGATTTTGTAGAGACAATTGCAGAGAGAGATGGGGTGAAATTCGTTGAAAGATGATGGAGAATTAGACTTGGGGATAAGGGAAATAAAGGTGGAGTTTATGGCATCATATAATTTTCCAGTGGTCCTGCATTCCTCCACTACATTGAGTAGGTCTTGTCCCAAGAGTTCATAAAAGGCCAAATAAAATTCAATAGTCCATCCAGCTAGCCCTGGACTTTTATCTTTTTAAAAGCATTTTAGGGTCCCCTCAGGTTCAGCAGTTGTCACTGTTGAGTTGAGCTCATCTTCCATATCTTCATCCACAAATCAAGGAAAAAGGCCAATGACTTGTATAATATCCACTAGATTGGACCCTTGGGGGGTTTTATAGAGATTCTAAAAATGAGAGGTGCCGAGAAGAGATAGCTTATTGAAGGTGTCAGCCACACCTCCATCAGGTAAGGGCATATTCTAGATAGTGTTAGACACCTTTCTTCCCTTGGCATAGTTCTGAAAGAATTTTGTGTTATCATCTCCAGCTTGAAGCCAGATGGCCCTGCTCTTGAGTCTCTAGGTTTGCTCTCTTTCCTTCAATATCTTGTCCTTCTGTTTCTCAAGCTCAATAAGATGGGATTTATCATTTGTAGTTGTAAAACCCTTGTTACGATCATCCATTAGCTCACTCAGTTCTGATTCAATCTGTGATAAGGTATGATCATCCCTCTGTTCTTTCTCTTTGGCCCAGGTGATAGATAGATGCTTGAGCTGAGATAGATTGTGATAGAAACCCTCAGCCAGAGATCGATGTCTCGTAATTGGGTTAGCCTTCCAGTAGTCAGTGACCATCTTGATGAATCCTGGATCATGTAGCCACACGTGATTGAATTTAAGGGGGGATTTAGGCTTTGAATGGGGGCCAAAGATCTCCAAAAATATGGGTGAGTGATCAGATATGCCCCCAAAACCCACCCATTTTCTATATCTATTCAGATGATGTCATAGGGGCACCTTAATCAGGAATCAATCAAGCCTTCTAGCTAGAGCTGCATCCCCAACCCTTCTATTCCTCCAAGTAGGAAGGCGCTTATTCATGGGGACATCTGTAAGGTTATGTTGCTCCTATAAATTCATCATATAGCCTGATAGAGGATCCACCTGGGCTTGGGATCCCCATGATTCGCCAAATCGCAAGGAGAAATTGAGTTCACCCCCAAGGACCAGATGATCGAATGAAGTAATCAATAGATTGAGTAAACATTGCCAGAAATCCTCCCGCCAATGATAGGGTCCATATATGTTAATGACCCGAAGATTCATGCCAAGTTCGGCCGAGAAAATATCCATACCAATAAACCCTAATCCACCCCACAATGATATGACCTTAATGGTGCCAGGATTGTAACCAATGGCTAATCCCCTAGAACGTCCCATCACATCAAGGGAATAAAAGAGTCAACCAAGTTTTAAGGGTGCCAAGGTTTTGTTTATGAGATCAACATCACCAAAGGTTTCTTGCAACATAATGATATCCATAGACTCAGCTTCAAATAATCTACGCAAGGCTAGTATTTTGGGGGCACTAGCCATACCTTTGCAGTTGAAGGAGAGCCACTTCATGGCGAAAACCTCCCCGGGGTGTTCAATGCTCTAAGAACCCCTTCCAAAGTGGATTGTTTACCTGTGACGACTTTTGCCCCATCCTTTTGTATGGCTTTTGAGAGATAGGATTTTCAGCCACTAGATGATTGAACGAAAGATCCAGGGAGGGTGAGTCCCAACCCTATACAGGAAGGAGTATGATTTTCACGGTGTGAGCGAGAGTGCAACTTGTATGTGTGAGGCGGATTAGTCCAATCCAAAGAGGATGACAAAGGAATGGAGGGTTATGAACGGAACGATGGAGCAGTGGTAGAAATGATGGGAGGGGGCAGGGTAAGAGTGCAGGGTATGGAGGGAGTAATGTTCATAGCAGATGTAGTATCATGTAATGCACTGCATGAAAGAGATACAGAGGAGATAAGGTGAGAGGAAAGAGGAGTACCCGCTTTTCTCGTAGCCTCAGTAGCAACTCGGGATCGTGTCATAGGAGGAGATGGTGTCCTGTTCGCACCTTCTGTAGCCATGGGAGAAACGTCCCGAACAGAGGCCCGAGGGGCCAAAACAAGAGTACGATCCGGGAGGGAGACTGCTTGACCCTTTGAGGTTACTAGAGTGCTCGAAGGATTAGGTGATTTCTTGATTAGTGGGAATTCCTTGAAGATGTGCCCCACCTTGTGACACCTTCTACAATGAAACGAGACTCCTTCGTAGTTCAGAATCTGAACTTGAGTGAAATGCCTCCATTGTAATGTATTTTTTTCCTCCAAACCCTTGCGAACCAAAATGCAGGCTAGGGTTCGGTTCTTGGTCTGGACATATGATTTATCATAGTTAAGGTAGGTGCCGAGCATATTTTCAATCCTGAAGAAAATATCTTCATACCAATACTGAAGTGGGAGTCTAGGTAAATGAACCCAGAGTGGTCCAGCCCCAATCTATTCCCTTTCTGAATCAAACAGAGGACTCCATCGCTTAAGGAGGACCGAAGCCATCTCTATATGCCAGTATCGAGCAAGTACCGGATCTATATATTCCTACTTTGAAAAATGCAGAGCAAACCACCCCCTTGGAGGGATCTAGACCTTCGACAGTTCTTTGAGGGTGTTTCCCTAAATTTCATGTACCTAGAGGGTCAATCTCTCTGCCAAATAAGCCCTACCATGGGCATTCCCAACCAGGACAGAGCTAGCCTTATTCGCGACTTCACCCATTGATATACACTCACCAAAACAAATGGTGAAATCCTTTGACGAAGCCTTCACACACTTGACTTTCCTCTTTCCAGTCTGAGGCACAAATGGATGATCCTGAAGCAAGTCAAAGGAGATGTGCCCATCCTGTTGTAGTTAAGCCGCCGATTTTACCGTAATCATAAGAGTTTCAATACAACCTGACAGGGAATTAGCAGAAGTTGACAGGTTGATGCCAAGAATTGAAGGGCCCCCGGCTGTTTGGACTGTAGGTAGTGGAGAGCTAGACAAGTGGAGATGGTCGTCCTGAGGGTTTGGCTCAAACATGGGCAAGGGCGGTGAGACTGCGGCAGGCAGGTGTAGTGTAGCAGGGAGAGCGATAGACAATCCAGTGCAAGTGAGTCAATAGAGAGGGTGCCAAAGTGAAGAGAGGAAGCAATGAGGCCAGGGAGGGTGACCACCGGGGTGGAGCAAGATGGAGTAGATGCGGAAAGCTAGGGGGGGGACCAGAAACCGACGGGTTAGGGTTAGGGCTTCTGAAAATGGGCTAATCAAGAAACGGGTGCGGTGAATAGTCCACCTCCTCATAGTCCATGACTTTGTCCATGTTTGAATAGGGAAACGACGTTGTGACCGCCGACAACAGTTGGCAGCAACGAAAGGAAATGGACGCAATCGATCAACCGGAGGACTGCGGGGTAGTTGGTGGTTATGCAGTAAAAACTAAGAGAAATTACCCTAAGCCCTTGCTAGGCAAGCTATTCAATCGCCCCGCCATCCTCCCCTCCTCTATAGTGATAGGTTAAAAATATGGGTTTGCAAACAAATAAAAAATAATCCTTTTTAAAGTAAAATCATAAAAAAGTTAAATATTTTTTAACTACTACCAATATTGAAAAGTTATTATTAGGATTAATAAACATATATAGTAATATTCTAATTTTTATTTTAAAATTAGTTATGGAAATAATTTCTATTTCTGTTTGATTAAATGTAGTCAAGGTATTAGACATCCAAATAAGCTCAAAACCAACATATATTTAATGCTTTATAATGAAATATTTTCATTTTTTTTAGAGGTTTCATTACATATAATCTACTAGTTGAAATACTCACTAATACTAAGTACCCAAAAACCATGGCAATAGACTAAACTTATTTAACTCGATGACCAAGTAAAGTTTAGAGAGTCAAGTTTGTTTAACGATTCCCCTCTAAACTTGACTTGAGGAAATTTATTTGACTCTATGACTGAGTCAAGTTTATCTAACAATCCCCTTCTAAACTTGACTTAGGCAAATTGTTCAAAGCCAATTTGAAAAAACTTGCATGCCCCACTTACCACATTGAACTATCAAGGGTATGAATGCCTAACCAAGTCTTATAGTTATATGCCCATTTATGTGTATTTAAACAACAATTTCCATCTCCAAAGTTATAAAAAAAATGTTGTTGTCTCATCACTTATGTCACCATCCTCTCGTCTTCATACACTTTGAGTCCAAACCCAATGCTCATCTTGTACTTCTTCATCGTGACGAACATTCAAGGTCACTTCCATAGGAATTGATCTTTACTGTTCCATGTACTTTCACCAATATTACCCCATGCTAGTATGCTTCCTTTTCATAGAACCTCTTGCATCATAAAACTTTCCCTTAACAATTAGATCACCATCTCAATCCAACTCAACTTCCTTCTTCACACCTTTCATCAAAGGAGTTTAGCAATTCGCCATCTATGGTTGCATGGATCAAAATTTGACTCTTGTTATCCTCTTTACATGTACTCAATGCCTACATATGTTTTCTTTCTTGCAAATTTTGAGTACCTACATGATGGAATTCCCTTTAAGAAAATTGTAGAATTATAGAGCAAGCATTGTTATATGTAGGTTATTCCTTTAAAATTTATAAAATTAATTTCTTATTTCTTATTTCTTATTATGAAATTCATTATATCCTTAAAATTAAAAAGCCTTACATTTTTTCAAGTTGTCAAGGTCTTAATATAATCAAATAATTTTATTTTTTTAAGGTTGGAACAAATTTCAAATTTTCCAACCACTTCCAAACATATGTGAATGAAAGGAAGACGCACACATTATAATGGTGTTCACATTATTACTAATGTATGTGTATTCTAAGAACATGCATGCATTATTAGGAATGTGAGTGCCTTCTTAATCATGTACACATGTAATAGGAAAACACATACATTATTAATAATATGTGTGTGTATTCATATTAACATGTGTGCACTATTAATAATATTTATGCATTCCTAATAATGCACATGTGTTTTTGTGACTAATTTTTTCCCCTATGTAAATCTTCCACCCCCAAGTGGGGATAGCAATATAAATACGGGGATTTGAGCATTACATATGGGTAATAGGATCCTTAACATGGTAAGGGAATGAACGTGGGCCTTTGGCCATATAGGTTTCTTTTAAGTGTCAAGTTCTTAGAAAAATTCCTTGAAACACCACACTTGACCTCTGAATGATTCGTGCGATATCCCTAACCTATGAATGGGGAATATAAATAACATTAGCAAAATTCCAAAATTAGGTATTAGTCTTAAGGCCTTGGACAGATTTGCAGATGAATCCATAGACAGGCTATATTAAAAGCTTCTTAACATATAAATGAAGAACAATGATTGAATCTACCACATATGACATCCAAGGGGCATGCTTGTTTTCCAAGTAGGGATATAAGCATTGATAGAATTTTTTGAGCACCAGTTAATAGTATTGAGGCCTATAACATGGTAATGGAGAAAATGTAGTGATTAGACCCTAAAGTAATCTATTTAGAATAGTTTGCTATGAAAAACACCTGAAACCACCACAAAAACCATCTTAAGGATGTCCCTGATTTTGACTAGGGACATTAGTGCTAAGAAGGAATTTTTTATACAAAGTACATGATTCCTTAGGCCCTAGACATATTTGAAGTAGGAAACTTAGGCCTTTCACCATAAACAAAGCTTCTAAGAATCAAGGTTCAAGAATGATGCCTTGATCCACAAAACATGACCTCTTAAGCATATCCTTACCATTCGATTAGGGATATTAATGATATTATGGTGTATTTAAAACTAGGTATGGGTCTTAGGGTCGCATATATACTTAAGGGGGAAGCTGAGGTATTAGGCCAAAATGAAAATTATAGGAATTGAGGCCCAAGAAAAACACATGAGCTCCAAAGGGGATAGTTGGCCTCCAACTAGAATTATGTGCACCATTACAATTTTTTGGCACAAGTTGTGGGTCAAGGGTTCCTCGAAATTTTGATGGGAAGGAATCTACACACTAGCCCTTGAAGGAATATTTCATGCATCCAAGGCCATGAACAACACTTCGAACCCATACACATGACCTTCCCAGTGTATCCTTTACCTCTTAGCAAGCATATTGGCACCATTAGAGTTTTTATAGAAGTGGGTATTGGTTTAAATACTTGGACCAATTTCATGTGATGAAACTTTCTCAATAGGACTAAAAAGTTGCTTCTAGGGTCAGGACATTTTTTTAGGATTTAATATTTTCCTATATATAGTATTATAGGCAACTATTATTGTTTGAAAAATCATACATATAGAATGTAGACAAATATTCAATAAAAAACATGTAATTTACTATTAAAATTGGTATATTTTTGGAAAATATCATCCATTTAATCATATGTATGTTAAAACTAGGTAAATGTTTAACCCAATTGGTGAAAATGGTTTTTCAAAAAAATTCCAAAAAATAGCCTATTTGCAAAACTTTGCCCCTAAAATTTTCCCTATATAGGGCTAAAGAGTCACCAATGTGTCTTAAAATGATTCATATTTATACATAAATGAAATAAAATACAAATTTAAACAAAATCACAAAGCTACAGTGAAAAGCGAACTTTAATTAATTAATAAAAAATACTAAAAATTGTTTACATGCAAAATGGAAACAAACTAGCTCGAGTGATGGTAGCTTATTTTTTAGAAGAGATGTGATGGCTATATGCCTTCTGAGTTGTGTTAAAATTAGGTTCGCAAGCCTTTTTATGATTAAGAAACAGTGGAAAACCATAAACATCCAAAAACCCAACCCTAGGAGATGAAGAGCCAAAAGTTTGTGGGGCCCATTGGGATTAGCTAGAAAGCCAACTTCCCAGAATCATAATTTGGGCATATGATCTCCATTTGGTGTACATGATACCTAGTTAAAAATATATATCCAAGGACAACAAATTTTATTGGCAAGCCACTAAAATGGGTTATGGGCTTGGCGCATTTTCCAAAAACAAATGTCATTTAGGACCTCAAGATGACTCTAGAAGTTCAAGACCCAAATTACTGCCAAAAATAGAAAGTTGTGCTAGAATTAAAGAAACTAAAAGGAAATAGCGTTGGGGTCCAAGTGGAATAGGCAGTTGGCCACCAATATCCACATAGATTGTAAAACCACCTCATATGACGTCTCTATGGGCTATTTATCCTTTCAGTTATAATATGGACACCATTGGAAAGTTTTGAGCACCGAGTATGGGTTATGGGCCATTAGACATGGTCAATGAATAAAAATTGAAATTTATGACCTTAAATAAGCTTTGAGACATCCAAATCCAATATCAACATCTCAAACCACCAAACATAATGTCTTGAGAGTATCCTCCCCCTAGTAGTTGGGATATACACACCACTAGAAAGTTTTAGATTTAGGTATGATTTTGATTGTCTTGACCATGAATGGGGGAGGAAATTCAAGCCTCAACCCATAAAGGAATATTCTAACAATGAAGGGACATTAACAAGGAATAGAACTGCCACATATGACCTTTCTATAGTAGCATTAGCCTTTAAAAGGGAATATGCACTCTATGAGAAGTCTTTTAGCACAGGAATTTTGGTCACAATGCCTTAAACATGGTTGGAGGATGAAACCTTAGTTTTTGGCCATAAAGAAATATTTTAGGCATATGGGGCTAATAATTTCATCTAAATCATGAGTCTCAATGTTATAAACATGGTAGGGAGAGAAAACATGAACCTTAGGCCATGAAGGAAGCTTCTATCTATCTACAACCAAGAAGGATACATTAAACAACAACACATGACCTCTTAAGGGTATCCTTGAACTATGATTAGGGATGTTGGTGCCACTAGGTGGTTTTTGAGTAACATCATGTGTCCTAGGGCCTTGGAAGAATTATAGGGAAGACGTACATGCTTTAAATCCTGAACAAATATTTGAGATATCAAGAGCCATGACAATGCCTCAAAGCCATGAGCTATTCACTCCATGAACCTATGACATATAGTGTGACTTCATTGGATACCAAAGAACACCCCGAATTTCACTGAATATTAATAAATACTTCCCAAAATTTGTTAGAACCCCCTACGAATACTATTAGAACCCCCTACAAATATATATTTTTAATTAAAAATAAAAATAAAAAACTATTTTTACTATATACCCCTTTTATACCCCCAATACCTATAAAATCCCTATATCTCACATCCCCCCACATTATACATACAGTATACTGAATTTATTTTTCATAATTTTAAAACCATTTTTATGATTGAACTTGATAAGGTATTGGGCACCAAGGTAAAGATCCCATGCATAATAACCCTCTTGATAATTAACAACCAATCTCATAACTAGAGATATATGATATTTTAATGTATGTACCACATCCCAAATCCCATATAAAAAAGGCCTAAATTTTCATTTCTAATTTACTAATGTTAATCAAGGATAAAATGAACAATAGTCATATGACAAAGGAAACACTTATATGAAGTTTCAAGCTAGCAATTGGTTTGGATGGAGCCTTTTCCACCCAACCAGAGGCTCAATATCACCATTATTTTTATAGTTGT
Source organism: Pinus taeda (assembly GCA_000404065.3). NCBI lineage: Eukaryota > Viridiplantae > Streptophyta > Pinopsida > Pinales > Pinaceae > Pinus > Pinus taeda. The sequence continues at coordinate 25,581 of APFE030754825.1, forward strand.
CCACCCCTACCTAGGTCATGCTACCACGGGGGGGAATTTTTTGATGCTTATAAAACTAAAATGGGTGGTGGTAACTCTCCTTCACAATTAAAAAAATAATAGATAACTCCATTGTCAATTGGGCATAAGGTCTCCGTCAAATTTACTAGACTTCTTTATTTTATTTAAGAACACCAACAAGCTTAATTTTGTAGAGCCTTAGAATATGCCTGGAGAGTTAACTCTCCAAGGCCACTAATTAAAAATTTAGAAGTTTACTAACAAGTGGTAAAGACCAACATCATACAGGTGTTTCCATAGAATCTCCTCTAACATAGGAGCAAGCACTCAGGTGTGTTAAGGAAAATAAAGAGTGATACTCCCTCTCTAGCTTATCTTAGAATTTGTTGACTACTTCCTATCATGGGACTTATATTGGTCACTATTCTACTATGGATTTTACCTTCATGAAGTTGCAAGTGAGGATACATTTCCCACATGTGTGGTTCTAACCAACAACTATTCCCCTGAATCGTTGATTATGAGTTGGCAACATAGTTTTCTTTGTTAGGTTCCTTCGATATTAATGTAAGGGGAATACCTATGGTACCTAAGGAAAACATTGCATCACCACTATAGTTCTCCTACAGGGTGCCCTACGAAGAAAGGGTACTTGGACTAGTCAAGGCTATGTCAAGAAGTCAATGTAACCACTTCTCGCACCTTCATTATTAAGCCTTAGTACCTTTTCATCTGAATATTTCTTCCAAAATGACCTTTATTTTTTCTTATTTATTTTAGTGTCCAACCCTAAACACATGGAGTAAGAATTTGGAGTATATCTTTCCTTTTGTTCCTATAGGATATTCATAATGGTGTGATTTGTGCTTTGAATTATTATAATGTTGTTTTTATTGTCATTTTGAGTCCATAGTTCAAGATGGTTGAGTGGTTGATTAATTGTTTTATAAGGCCTCACAATTTTTCACCTAAACATGAAAATCCAACTTACCAAATACACAAAGAAGAAAACATTAGTTCATTGCATCCAGTGCAGCCAGATCCGATGGAAGTGAACCCTCCACTAGAGGGAACACAGGTTGAAGAAGAGCTTGAAGCTAAAGGGTTTCTTTAAAACTTAGTCAGGTGTGTTCTTGTTAAAGAGTTTGATTCCATAAAGTCCTTTTGTCAATATGATTGAAGTTGAAATATCCATAATACCTCCATTTTGAATGTTAATACTTTGATAGGGTTGGATACTATGTTCATGTCTTTCATGGGGACTCCTCTTGAAAGTGTGCATCAACATTCTCCATCTTTTCACATGTCCAACATGCGTAGCTTTAATAGTGTTTTTAGGACCATAGGCATTCAAAACTAGACTTTTACCATTGATGGAGGGGAAGTTAACCTTCCTATCGATACCACCCAAATGTATAGTAAAATCTCACCAACTATTGGACCAACCTCTACTCCTAACCTGATTGAGGCTCATTAGTAAAGATTCCTACAATCTCGTCTATCTTTTCCATTATTTATCCCTCTTATTTTCTAATTTTGGAGTTCTTCAACTTCCTTTTAGCATTTCCATATTGGTGAAGTACATATTCCATCCTCACACCCCTCTTTCAGAAGTGGGGATTTCCCATTTTTGGGTCTCTCTATGGGGGGGAATCCTTTTCAAGGATTTGCAAGTTAAATGGGTAAAATGTTATGACCTTCATCTATCTTTTCCATTATTTATCCCTCTTCTTTTCTAATTTGGGAGATCTTCAACTTCCTTTTAGAGTTTCCATATTGGTGAAGTACATATTCCATCCGCAAACCCCTCTTTCAGAAGTGGGGATTTCCCATTTTTGGGTCTCTCTATGGGGGGGAATCCTTTTCAAGGATTTGCAAGTTAGATGGGTAGAATGTTATGACCCTCGATTGGTCTAACTCATAGTAACATGTTTTCCTTATTTTTTCACAATGGCAGTAATTTGTCCTCTCTTATGGGATACTGAAAAGGTTTGTTCCTTTCCCAAGTTTTTAAAATCCCACTTAAGGGATTTTTCATGGAATTTCAGCAAGGGGAAATCCTTCTCAAACCATTCAAAATCTTAATAATGGAGGTTTCCCATCATAAGCCTAGTGTAATCAAGGTTCTAATATGAACTATATATTCTCTACAAATAATCCTTAGGAAACTAGGGCTAGTCAAAATCAAGGGTTTCTTTTCTAGGTTATAACCAACCAAGAGGTCCTCCCTCTAGGAGTTGGAATCTTGTCTCTTAACCACAACTATTATTTTTGACAAATTTAAACTTTCCAATCTTTTGAAGTTAGTGGATGATCATGTGTGTTATAGGTAAAACTAGCCCCCAATCCCTACCAGACCTCCTTCTAACATTCCAAAGTTTGAAGGAATATAAGGTGAGGACCTTGCCAATCACATTAAAACTTTTCACTTTTTGTGTTCTTCAAATTCCTTGATTGATGATTCTATCAGGTTAAGGCTCTTCCAGCACACTCTTATGAGGGTTTCAACTAATTGGTATATCGAATTGAGGGAGCATATTTTCTCATTTTTTAATGATTTGGCCACACCTTTTTTAAACACTTACAACTAAATGTTCATTATAATGTTGGGACTAAAATATTAGCCAAATTTATGGAGGAAAAATCTATTCATATCCTTGATCAAATCCAAAAGTTGCAGAGGAAGAAAATGATTAAGGTTGAGATCATTGATTAATTTTTATTGGAATGGTTCCTTAAGTCATTATTTCCATACATATCAAAGGATATGTCTCTCTCGGGAGTATACACTAAAAATAATACAATTATTAGGGCTTAGTAACTTGATATGATTTACAATTAGGATTCCTCTATGAGATACTTACCAATGCGCCAAGATCTAATACCAATAAGACTAAGCCAAAGTTGATACCTCATGTTGATGGTGTTGTTGGTTTTGTTGATCCCACTACTACAAGTTTTCTTTTGAGCTAATTGTGGGAGATATATTTAAATACATCGTTTGCCAAGAAAAATCATTAGGGTTTTTTTGAGGCATAAAATGGGTCTACTAAGAAAAATACTAAAATAAGAGTTAAGAAATTATAAAGGGAAAGAAAGAAAACTACCTTATTTATTGTAGTTTCAACTTATCTCCTTACAAATTTACTCAAATGTCCAATTTAGGCACCCACTAGATGTGGAATTTAACCACATACAATGAATTCCCACTTTGCATACTTCTGAGTAGACCCACATTGAAATTGAAAATACGTGAAAAAATGTGTTCCTTGAAATAAATACATGTCTACACTTGACATTTGAGTAAACATATAAGAAGATAAGTTGAAAATACAATGTAAAATAATAGTTTTCTTATTTTTCCTCATCTAATGGTTGTATAAACTTGAGAATTCAGTAAACCTATAAGGGGATAAGTTGAAATACAATTAAAAAAATAATAATTTTCTTGTTTTACCTTCATAATGTTTTATCCTTAGGTATGACATCATCATCTTGAATATTATTGGTTCTTTTAAATTTGATTTTATTAGTACATTATTTGTTTTGAGCCCCATTTGTCACCTAAAAATATCCCTAATGAAAGCAATGTTATTGATCCTCCCCTTACATAAACATATGTTGTTAATGTGGTCCAATATTCCAATCCCAAAGAAAATCAACAATCTAGAGGGAAGTCAAAGAATAAGGGAAAAATAAGAATATGGATGGAATAATAATCCATATTATTTCAATTTCCATCTGAAACCCCTAGGATTCTCTGCTTGTAAAAGAAACCACTGATCCTTTGTCTCTGCTCTGTCACATCAAATCATATTTAGATTTCACATAATTTATACATTTGAGATGATATGACATGAATTTTTTGTTCATTAAATGGATCAGAAGTGTTTGTCGTGTTTCTTGAGGTTTAATTATCAACAGAAATCAACAAAGGAGCCACAGTTGTCCAGAACACTAAAACCCAATAGCTTAGAATAAATCTAGGTATGTAAAAAGAATGGCACATATTTGAAATTTTAGTCAACCCCTCACACAAAATTTCCTTGCCATTGTTTAGTTTCGGCATTTGGGAATACATTGACACAAAATTGCTTTAATTTTCACAGCTATTGTGTCACAGATTTTGAATCATCTCTAAAATTAAAGTGCACTAGTCCTGAGTGCCAGAAGGATGAGTATGAACGGGAATGTTTGAATCTACTAAGTTTAGGATTACATCTTCACGCAAGACCAAAATAGCCCATAATCAACTGATCAGATATGTTGGCTCTTCAACTGAAAGTGCATTTGACTAATGCCCAGAATCCGCCTAAGGATGGGCAAGCGAGATTCTATATGTTTGCATACTTACTTGATGCAATTTGTGCCCAACATTAGTTTCTTGGCATGGGTTGGACATGGACACCATCAGAGAATGTTGTGAACATTTATTGCAAGTTTCTTTCTGAGTGCATCTATTGTGGAGTCGTGGTGAGGCTATCTAACCATTTCATCATGTTGTTTTACAAGTTGATCTTTGAGAAGGATCCACCTTGCATGTCCCAAGAAGTGATGCATGCATTACTTAACATTGCATATTGGTATGCCTCACCTGGTGGCACCTTCAATAGGATGTTTGGTGGAGAGAAGCCTCCACATGTGATACCAAGGTTTGGCATGGTTTCATATCACATTTCCACATGGTTATCAACATGAATACACAGGAGGAATAAGGCAACATGGCCTACTCTTCCTTTACGGATTGGATTGTACGAGATTCAGAGCTGAAGGATGTGGATGCTGAGGCCACGGGCTTAGAGAATTTTGAGCTCAGCACCAAGAATTTCAATCCATATGATCCCCACTGCATATGCAAGAACCATTGTGCGAAGGTGTATACATTTCATTAGGCAGAGGAAGATCCTTGGAGGTATTGTTACAACTCCTCTAAGCTTAATGACCCATTCAACATGGCTATAGAATGGAAAGCTACTCTGTAGGTAGCAACACCACAGGAAGAAAAAACAACAACAGTGAGCATCAAACTGGCACAGGACAAAGGTGAGAGGAAGATCGTAGAGAACCCAGAGGCTAAGCAAAGCTACAAGTTCATAGAAGATCCTCTCATTGAGAAAGTAGCTTTGGAAATAGAGGGGAAGAGGCAATAACACATAAGAGAGTAGAACAAAGGAAGAGAGAGAAGCAAAGGTTGGAGGATGCAGGGAGGATGTTGCAGGAGACAAAGAAGAAGTTAAAGGAAGAGAAGGAGCTAAGAAGGAAGGAACGCAAGGCACAATGACAAAGAAAATTGCAGCAATATAGGTGGAGGAGTCAAAACAGCCAACAAATGAAGAAGAGATGAGCAGGTGCAGATTTGGGAACTTACTCAACAAATTGAGCAAATGGTTGAAGCAACAAACATGGAGTTAGAACAAGATCCAGAGGACCAAGATACCGACCTCATGCCGATAACATCTGAGGTCGCCCCTCGGTCTCCACAACCTCCAGAATTACAACTAGTCCCGAGCGAGCAAGGATAGGTTGTTCTCCTTGATGATTATCTAGTGATGGATGTGTACAATCTGCCATTTGATGAGTCATAGAAAATTATTGTACATACACAGAGAAAGAAGCTTCCGGATGATCACATGTCACCTGCACATATAGAAGAAAGGGTGATTGTGTCAGATGATAGAAGACCTCCAACTGACATGGTTGATGCCTCTAAGGCTTATGAAGAAGTCACGAGCTCAATTGTCAAGTTCTTGCTAGCAGAGAATGATCAGATGGAAAAACTTGTAAGAGGCCTGGAAGAAAATAGAAAAATCCATAGGATTCATTATGGCACAGATGAGAAAGTGATACTTGCTGAATTATCAACTCTTGAGACCACCATGCAGAAATTGTATGACAAATTTGTCACCATGCAAAAGGTGGTTGTCCATCTATATGGTTTTCAACATCAGTTCATGAAGATTGTTCAAACTCTCAAAGACATCCACGCTACTATTACGCATGTACATGAATGGAAAATGAGGTACAAGGGAGCCCCGCTTTACTTGCATAATATAATTAAGTCGTAGGCAAAGATAGACAAAGCACAGATTCAGATGTTGATCCGAAACTATGAGAAGCTCCATTTGGATCCCTCACTCAAGACATTAAGAAGAACCAAGTCCTACTAGTGGTCAACGGGTACATGGACTAGTTGATGTGTGAGTCCACCAATGATGACTTGTAGTTGAGAGAAAAAAACATGCAGAATTACATCGGTGCTCTAGCCACACTCAGGACAATGTTGCACATACTTCAAGATGAGTTGGACAAAGGTTCTAGAACCATATACCCAAAAGCCATGGAGGTAAGAGTCTATTTCCAAAAAGACATCACCAAATTGTACGGGGACACAATACCACAGTACCAAGCTTGGTATCAGTTAGTCACCGAAGACCATCAAGAGGATGTTGTTGAGTTGGTATTTCCCTAAGCTTTTGAGTGATGGTGTTTGTCTTGTTAGGCTGAATCAAGCCTATTTGTCCCACATGGGTATATGTGGAAATTGCATTATTATTTGTAAATATATTGTAAGTGAAATTCCAAGTGTCATTAGTGAAATGTGAACAGTCACTATGTAATATAAAGAGTTATTTGTAAAGGAGTTGAAGAGGCATGAGGGTAGTCAAAAAGTCAAATGGGAATGTCAAGGGTCACCCCACCCTTTGTTATATATAGAACCTCATAACTCATAGACAAGTATTATGGGAGCCAAGATTTGGCTAGGCATTACTTAGAGAAGGCTTGGAGAGTATTGTGATGATCCTTGGCTTCTCCACAACATAGAGTGAGTACACTCTTTGTAGGAGCAGGTGGTGTTGACTATAACATTCCACTATTTGGGCTAGTAGTTTTCAATGGTGTATGTATGGATGGAACTTTCACTTCATAATATAACTGAGCCAACACATTTTCATGCATATGTTATTATTATAGTTGGACTATTCTGGTTTCTTTAACAACGCATGTTGTTTAACATACTCATTTGTGTGTGAACTATTTTGCATGCAATTGTATGAATCTTGTTAAAGACGTGTTATTGGATTAAACCATCACTTTGGTTTATGGAATATTCTACTTTCTAGCTTGTGATGTCATTCCACTCGTGTGTTCCTTTCAGGTTGCATACTATTACGAGATTCTAAGGGGCACACTTCATTTTCCCCTCTCTGTGTTAGAACCCCCATGCATCTCACTTGACTTGCTACAAGGTCACACTCTAGCTTCCAACCAAAGCTATCATACTTACCTTTGTGCACTACCGCAATCAAGGCACTACATTACCACCAACTGTTAGGACTCCTACTCCAAACGATCTGAGGTCTAGTTGGGACTTCTTACCAAGGAGGTCCCCTTGACATGTTGGCAAGTCCATCATCATCAACACTCCGATCTCAATTCTCTCTGTTGGCTCATGCTCCTTGTCTCTCCGCCTTCAATATTTTGGATTCCATGACTTCCATTGTGCCACTCTAATCCTTTGTGCAATTGGCTTCATCACAAGTTATTAAATCTACAAGAGACCTATGCTCCTATGATATCTTTGTTGGCCTTTAGATCATTAATCACTTTGTTGATCAATGATTAACAATTGTACTCGTTTTGACTATAAAAGGAATGATCCATCCCCTTTCCAATAGGGTTATGGCTCCTTTATGTTGATTTTAATCCACACTGATCTCAACGCTTTCCCTCTTGAGTTTGATCAAATCAAACCCGCAACAATTGTATTAAACCAACCTTAACACAGTACATAAAATATCATTACCCATAATAATAGGAATTATAACAATTAGTAGAAATGCACATCCAACTCATGCACTCGAACAGAGTGATCCTTCCATTCATATATACGTATAAAATAATTACAAAAGGCCCTCTCATCAATGAAGCCCCTCCTTGTCTTTATGGCCCTAATTGGTGATCCGAATTGGATCCTAGAAACTCCCTAAGTTTTCATGACTATTTTAAATTATGCTAAAAGATTCAAGTCCTACAAAAGATAGAAGCTATCAGAAGGAATCCTCATAACAATTGCAGTTTTGGCCAGAGCGGAGCAATGAGGACCCTCGGTCAAGTGCGCAGACCATTGGCCCATGGTAAAGCGCAATGGCACAAAACTGGAAAAACCGGAGGCTAATTCAGGAAACAAAGGTGGATTTTGATACACGATTAGCACTAAGCACTAATTGTGTATTGCAGGGTGTCCCCCTCAGTGAAGGAAAGCACCGGGATCCAAAAACGCTATAAAATTCAGAAAAGTAACTATTTCAGTTCCGTAGCGCGGGATTCCACAATCCAGCAGGATATCGGAAGGCTTCGAGGTGGTAAGCAGTTTTTACTGAGTCCCACCCGATGCCACCCATCGAGCGACACACGTCCGATGGAAGAGAGAGAAAACCACCTGCATTGGATAGGTAAACGTCGTGTGACTTGTTCGCACAATATGAAGGACGACCATAGCATTTGGAGGGTCCAGATCAATGGCAAAGATGCGTCCCGATGACTGATCGGATTTGACAGGACAAAAAGCAAGATGACAGGGGATTTGAAGTCCAACGTGGATGATGAGTTGGCAAATGACTCGTGTTTGTGGGAAATCTTGAAGCAAACAGATTTAATGGCCATTCGAGTATGATTCAGGGAATCTAACACCAGTTCGTTAGAAAACAGGTGACCACCTCCCTACGAGGCGTTACCCAGTGATGATGACGCAGAGTAGAGGAATTCGAATGGAGAGAGGTAAGGAAACCAGAAGGCCGGGAAGAGGAAGCGAGTAGTCAAAGAATAGACTAGCTTTAAAGCCATGAACTGATAGAGGCAACATAACAGAGAGGCACACAACGAAGAAACGTAGAAAGCTAATAGCAGAGAACATAGAGTAGAAGCCAAGCTGACCTGAAGGCAGCATCGAGCCAGACAGAGTCAGAGAGTCTGTGTACTCCATCGAAGGCTTGAGAGGTTCAAGCAAACTCCTCAGCATAGGCCTGTCATACTACTGTGACCCTCAGAGGTCGAGTTTCAGTAAGGAGAGCCTGTGCACTCCATTCCTGCTGACTTCATTCTGTTTAGTGAGTCTCAAATCGAGCTCACTGTTGTAAAAACTCTGCTTGAAAACATAATAGAGAGGCCACCACTGAAAGGCTGGACCAGGAGACATAGCCTAGGAGCATTGTGTGAACTCCTTATTAAACTTGTTTTGTTTACATGTTTGACTGTTATGTTTTCTGTGATTGCCTGAGTGTCTATGTATCCTAGCAATCTTATCGATTCGTTGCATAAGTAACATAGGCACATCCATGCACATGAGTCTGTAATACCTTTAATTCTTTGTCCTGGATAAATTCCAAATCAAGTGGTATCAGAGCATAAGGTTACTAAGGTTAGAGAAAATTGTGTTGGATCTTCTTGTTGAATGTTAACTAGATCAAAGCTTAAATTAGGAGAAGGAGAATTGGCTGAAACTAACCTAGAAATTGGAAGAGTCTATTCTAAGAGGAAAATTTCAGAAGAAAATCCCTTGGAATCAGACCCCCAGTTCATGGATAGTTTTATGACCATGAGATCCATGGTGGAGAAATGTATAGGGAATTTAAGAAAAATAGAGATGAAGATTCATCAAACTCCAAACAAGACAAAGGAGTAGAAGAATCTCTCCTCCATGACCACTCTAAAGGCAAAGGGAAAGAAGAAAAATTCCTCACGCCTCCTAATAACCCTGAAAATAAATAAAAAAAAGACATCTTTGATTAAATTTGATGTTAAATTTGATTTACCAATATATGATGGAGAGTTGAATGCAAAGAAGTTGGATAATTGGATCAGACAAATTGATGTTTATTACAGAGTGTAGAGCATCAACTCAGACAAGAGTAAGATTCAGTTGGCTAGCCTACAACTTGGAGGCACTTCCTTGGTATGGTGGGAAGGCAGAACACAAGTTGACATAAAGAAACATGGTAAGATTCTTTCTGTATGGAGCGAATTTGTTTCTTCAATTAAAAAGCAATTCTATCCACTAGCCTACATGTAGCAAGCCATGATGAGCTGGCAAACTCTTCGACAACTAAAATGACAAAGTGTACAAGGTTACACCCAAGAATTTAGGAAAAGAGCTTTAATTCTAGGAATTTCTCTAGACTCACTTGAGACTTTGTTGAACTATATAGGTGGTCTACATAGCTACATCAGGCACACTATCCTCATGTTCAATCCCACCCGCATAGATGAGGTATCCGTTTAGGCTACACATCTAGAAGCTAGAGGTAAGAATGGGAACCCAGAAGTTGGGGGATCATCCAAACCCACTGCAAGCAAAAATAAGGAGAAAAGAAAACATAAATGGAAAGAGAGGAAGACAAACACTATACAAAAAAGCAAGTCCTCATGCACTCACTGTAAGAAGGATGGGCATGATGATTAACACTGTTAGATTCTGCATCCGGAGCTAAAACCTAAGAAGTTTGAGGGCAAGAAGAAGAAGACTGTTGCAGCTATTCAAAAGGACTTGGGGTCAGACTCAGGAGATGAAGCAACCATCACAACCACAGGTATAAAAGGTAAAAATTATGAAGCATCTACTAGTAATTCTACACAATCTACTGATAATGAATAAAATGAGAGAAAAAGACATGAGATTTTTCATATTCAAGTTATTTCCAATCATCAAAATATTGATACTTTGATTGATAGTGGCTCACAAGTAAATTTAATTTTTGAAGCAATTGTAAAGAAGTTGGGATTACTAACCACACCTCACAAGAAACCATATCCATTAGGTTGGTTATGTGACAAAGCAAAGCTACAAGTGACTAGATAATGTAAACTTAAGTTTTTTTTTGGGTCAACATTTGTAGATGAGGCTGAGTTAGATATAGTTCCTTTGGATATATGTGGAATTGTTTTAGGAAGTCCTTACTTGTATGATAGAAAAGCTATTTTCTATAGAGCTAAGAACAAGTATCTACTCGTTAAAGATGGAATCGAATATATTGTAAGAGATCATAAGCTCAAGAATAATTATACTCTCATAATCTCAAGGTAGATGAAATGAATTGTAAATTCATGCAAACAATTTTTAATGATGGTTGTAAAGGAAAAGAAAGTTGATAAAACTAATGTATTTGAGGGTTGTGATGCTAAATAGAAAGCTTATTTAGAAAAAGTTGTTTTAGAATATGGTGTATTGTTTCAAGAACCTAAAGGTCTGCCACCCAAAAAGGAAATAATGCATGATATTAATTTATAGCAAGATGCTCCATTGCCTAACATCGGAATATACAAGTTGTCCGCTTTAGAGAATACATAAATCAAGAAGCAGGTATAGGAGTGCTCAAGAAGGGGTTCATCAGACCTAGCACATCACCATGTGGGTCTCCAATTGTTTTGGTGAAAAAGAAGATGGCTCGTGGGGAATGTGCATTGATTACCGAGCACTGAATAAGATAACGATAAAAAATCATTATCCCCTTCCTTGCATAGATGATATATTAGATCAATTGAAAGACATTGTTTATTTTTCCAAGTTAGACTTGCATAGTGGCTATCATTAGGTTAGAGTTGCAGAGCAAGATGCATGGAAGATTGCTTTCAAAACAAAGTAGGGACTGTATGAGTGGCTGGTTATGCCTTTTGGCTTAACTAATGCTCCTGCTACTTTCATGAGAGTAATGAATGATGTTCTTAGACCTTTTCTTGATGATTTTGTTATTGTATATCTGGATCACATTCTTATATTTAGAAAAACGCGGGAAGAACATTTAAAGCATGTGAAGCAGACTCTAGATGTTTTGAAAAGAGAAAAACTTTATGTTAAACTCTCAAAATGTGAATTTGGAAAAACATATTTGAATTATTTGGAACATATAGTAGGGGGTGGTGAATTGAAGATAGATCCCTCTAAGGCTGCAGTCATTGTAAACTGGCCTAAACCAAAATTTGCTACAAAAGTTAGAAGCTTCTTAGGAGCAGCATAATATTGGAGAAAGTTTATTTCTAATTTTTCCTTAATTGCAGCTCCCTTACATGCTTTAACAGGATTGAACAAGGTGTTTCAGTGGTGAGGCAAACAACAGAAAGCCTTTGACACCTTGAAAGGAAATATTAGTACAACACCAGTACTAGCACTGCCCGATCTTCAAAGACCATTTGAGATTGAAACAGATGCTACTGACCATGCCATGGGAGCAGTGTTGATGCAGCATGGTAAACCCATATGTTATCATTCTGAGACATTTAATTCTGTAGTACTTAACTATCCCACATATGATAAAGAATCATATGCATTAGTACAAAGTGTGAAAAAGTGGAAACATTACTTAATGGGCAAAGAGGCAGTTATACATACTGATCATCAACCACTTCAATATCTACACTCCCAAAAAAGTTGCAACAATCAAGACACTATAGATGGATGGGTTTTCTACAACAGTTTCATTTAGTCATCAGATATAAAAAGGGCATACACAATAAAGTTGCAGATATGTTATCTATATTAATTCTAAATGCATCTACTATACTTCAACATAATTCAATATTGCATGAGAGTTTCATTGAACAATATGCTCAAGATATAGATTTTAAAGATGTATATGCAACTTTAAGTCAAGGAAAACGAGTAGAAGAATTGGATTATTATGTTAAGGACCAATTCTTGTATCATTTTGGGAAGCTATGCATTCCACAAACTGAAAGAGTAAAGATAATTCAAGAAGCAACATTTCTCTAATATCGGTCCACTTGTGTAAGTAAAACAGTTGCACAGCTGCAAAGATTTTTTTATTGGCCAAAAATGAATGAGACAGTTTCTAGATATGTAAGAGGGTGTACTATGTGTGCAAAAAGCAAGCCCAACAATAGAAAACTAGGCTTGTACACTCCACTACCAGATCCTTCTCATCCTTGGGAAAGTGTCTCCATGGAATTTGTTGGAGGACTTCCTAAATCTAGGAAAGGTCATGACTATTTATATGTTGTTGTGGATAGGTTCAGCAAAATGTGTATTTTAATACCTTGTAACAAACAGATTACAGTTGAAACAAACTACAAATTTGTTCTTTCAGCATGTGTGGGTTCATTTTGGATTACCCACTTCCATAATATACGATCGAGATACCCGATTTGTTGGGAAATTTTGGTCAATTTTGTGGGAATTGATGGACACCGGGCTGAAGAAGAGCACAACTTTTCACCCGCAAATAGATGGCCAAACAGAAGTGGTCAACATGACAGTGATCCAGTTGCTCAGAGGCTATTGCAATAAGCATCCCAAACTTTGGAATAAACATTTATGTTATGTCCAGCATGCTTACAACCAAGCTAAACATTCTTCTACACAGAGATCTCCTTTCGAGACCTGTTTTGGTTTCACACCAAGGTCTCCCTTGGATTTTGTCTTTGGTAAAGACATAGCAGTTGATGGACACAGTGATGTGTACAAGGCAACCAAGTTCATTGAACAAATCCAAGAGATTCACCAGGCAGTACAGGAATAGCTGGAAAAGAGGCAAGCCAAGTACAAGGCAAGGCATGGAAAGCATCAGATGGAGCATAGTTTCCAAGTTGGTGATCAAGTTTGGTTTTATATCAGCAAAGACCGAATGCAAGGTGAAGGTAAGAAGCTAAAGCCAATAAGGTATGGACCTTTCAAGATACTTGAGAAAATTGGTGAGAATGCTTTTCACCTTGATCTATCAGCTTACATGCACATCTACTTAGTTGTTAATGCAGACAACTTGAGTCTATTTGAACCTTCATTAATTGAAGATCCTGAAGAGCAGAGTCAATTGCCTTCTATTGATGATTTGTTACCTAAATATCTTAATGAGTTGCAGGGAGATACAATTATGGACAGGAAGGTAAGAACTACACGCAGAGGGAATGTTGAGTACCTCAGGATTGGACTCAACATACTCTCACTTGATTGATGCTTAAAAAAAAACCAACTTTTGGTGGTCCAAAAGCTTTTTCAGTAGGAAGGTCGTGATCTAAATTGGATCCTAGAAACTCTCCAAGTTTTCAAGCTTGTTTTAAATTATGCTAAAAGATTCAAGTCCTAGAAAAGATCAAAGCTATCAGAAGGAATCCTCATAAAAATTGCAGGTGTGTCCAGAGTGGAGCAATGAGGACCCTCGGTCAAGTGCGCAGGCCGTTGGCCCATGGTAAAGTGCAATGGCACAAAACTGAAAAAACCAAAGGCTAATTCAGGAATCAGAGGTGGATTCTAATACGCGATTAGCACTAAGCGTTAATCGTGTATCGCAGGGCGTCCCCCTCAGTGAAGGAACGCCCCGAAGTGCCCTGACCCTGAAAATGCTATAAAATTCGGAAAAGTAACTGTTTTGGTTCCATAGCGTGGGATTCCACAAACTGATAGGATATTAGAAGGCTTCGAGGCGGTAAGCAGTTTTGACTGAGTCCCACCTAATGCCACCCATCGAGCAACACGCATCCGGCGGAAGAGGGAGAAAACTGCCTAGATCGGATGAGTAAACGTCATGCGACTTGTCCACCTGATACGAAGGATGACCGTAGGATCTGAGGGGTCCAGATTGATGGTGGAGATGCGTCCCAATGACTGACATAATTTGACAGGACAAAAAGCAAGATGACATGGGATTTGAAGTCCGACATGGATGATGAGTTAGCAAACGATTCGTGTTCGCAGGCGATCTTGAAGCAAACAGATTTAATGACCATTCGAGTATGATTAAGGGAATTTGACACCCAGTTCATTAGCAAACAGGTGGCCACCTCCCTGCGAGGTGTTACCCAGTGATGATGACGCAGAGCAGAGAAATTCGAATGGACAGAGGTAAGGAAACCAGAAGGCCAGGAAACCACAACTGCTTCCATTACACCTTGGGTAGGTTTCTCTGTTTTCTCGCATCTCAGCCCCACCAGCTTCTTAATACCATAAATGGAAGAGGGTTACAAGGAGGATCTTATGTAATACACCCCGAACAATTGCCCAGAATCTGAAATCTTCATGGCCTCCCGTCCGTTGCCTCAAGGAGGGGTTGGTTTGGAAATGGACTGCGCAACAACAGATCAGGTTGACCAGGGTATTTACGAACTAGCAGACATGGAAAATTCATTGTCAGGTTTGGAAATCTCTCAACTGAGAGCAGCGATCACCGAGGGCTTTATAAGACCTATTGAGGGTTCTTCCTCCCCTTGCCTTTCTATTCCTTCTCCAATCGATTTACTAGCTTGGAACGAATAGCACCAGCTCACAGAAGTACTTCCAGGAAGTGAGGGTCTCTGCATAGGGTTTCAGGACAAACCGGTACTCAGATCCGTTGAGCTAAGCAGTGACCACGACGCTCCAAACAAACAACACAACAATCCTGAGTCCTCACAGGCATATACACAGGCTGACAACCATAGGGACAAGCCCCAACCCTTAGGCTTCTTTGAAGGTATAGTGAACAATGAGCCGGATAAAGAGGAGATAAGAGAATCATATAGTGAACAATGAGCCGGATAAAGAGGAGATAAGAGAATCAGACCCTAAAATTAGCCCGGACAGAGAAGATAACAACCAACCAAACCAACAGAACCTCAAGAAAAGAAAGGTCAAGCCATCCAAGCTTCCCAAAACTCAGGAATGGGGCAGATCCTTGGTTTTTGGGGAAGGCATTGGAATGGATAAGGCAGCCCTAACTGAGAACATGGTGCTAGTCGGGCGTGTTCGCGGTAGGAACTACACACGAGGAAGGCTGAAGCGATGGATCATGGAGGTGTGGGGAAACGTTTTGCCGCAACTTCTTACAGTGCTGGTGTTATCTCAAGGCTTGTTTACACTAATATTCGATGAGCCAGAAGATGTCAACTGGATACTCACTCACTTCTGGCACATTAAAATGACCCTTGTTCTTCTAAAGTGATGGTCCACTCTTTTTGACCCAGAAAAGGAGAGTTTGGAAGCAAGGTTGATCTGGGTTCGTCTTCCAAGCCTTCCGCTTTAGTTCTAGTCAGAGGACATATTTCGGATCATAGGGGATGATCTCGACACCTACCTCTACCATGACAAAACTTACATGGACACAGGCATTCTGGCGATGGCCCACATTCTAGTTTATTTGGACACTAGGGACGGTCTAGTGGAAAGCTATCAGTTCCATATGGGTTCTACAACTCACTGGCAAGAATTGGACTATGAGGGCATCCCCTTTAAGTGTTGGAATTGCCACAAAGTTGGTCATCTCTACAAAGAATGTCCCCTAATCACAGGGCATAGGCCGTCCTCCCCAAGAAGGCTAGCAGTGGCCAACACTCAGACATATTTGGGCATGGCAGAGATTTCAGACATGTAGTCTAGGCTATCTAAGGGCATTAGTAGACAGCCTCATACTCCTTTCGACCTCTCGGGATCCGACTTCTTGCACTCTACGGCGCCAAGCATTAGGGCTCGCTCTAAAGAAGGTGTGGGATTCACGATACCTCCTCTCCTCCTATCTATGTTACTCTGTTCGTTTATAATATTGATGCATCTATGTCTTGTCTGCTTATTTCAAATATAATCTCCCCCTTCCTCAAGCTGAGCCAAGTAAGATGCCCGGTGATTTCAGCCCCTCCCCCATCCCTTCCCTCCCCCTGTACCCTTAGTCATCCCCCCGTCAAAGAAACTCCCGGGGCCTCGACATTTGGCTCATCCCACCGATACAATCTGCGATCCATTCCCCCCTTCCCTTCATGCCTTCGGATTGGAGGATGACCCTTCACCTCCCCCTCCCTCGAAAGCCCCATGAGGTAGACAATCCTATCTCCAAAGCCATCAAAAGAGCCAGCATAGAGGTGGCCTCAGGTATACAATCTCCCATCGATCAGGTCCTTAGAGAAAAGGGGAACCCTGCCTCTATGAACCCATGAAAGGTCTCTCCTTCAACTGTAGGGGGCTAGCTAGCCTCGACAAAAAATTAGCTCTTAAAAGACTATCATTCTCATAAATTGGACTTCCTAATGCTTCAAGAAACACTTGGTGATGATTAGTTGACCCACAACACTCTAGAAAACTTTCTGCCAACTGGGACTTCTTCTTCCTAGATGCCAGAGGTCGCTCGGGAGGAGTTGCTTTGGGTTTTAACAACCTCACAATCAAAATAGGCAATGCTTGGGGAGGGAAAGGTTTTTTGGGTGCGAATATCACCTCAAACTCTCCCCACATTTCATTGAGAATTATTAACATTTATGGGCCTTGCCATCACAAAGAGGCTTTCTGGGATAGTCTTCTCCAACAGGATTTCATGCAGTCTGATGACATTATTATTGGGGGAGATCTTAACTTCTCTCTAGGGATGGTCAAATCCTGGGGGCACAGGGCCCAATCAGACGCCCTAACCGACTACTTTGAGAAACTTTTGGATGACCATGAACTCTTAAACCTTGACTCTGCCCACAAAATTCCTACCTGGAGAAACCGTCGAATCGGGGAACATGCCCTAGCCCATAGTCTCAATTGTTTCCTCATTAGACCACACCTTCTTAATAGGCTAGGTCGTATCAGACACTGGGTTGGCATGGGAGGTTGCTCTGACCACTCCCCTATTTTCTTGGATCTGGATAATGAGGTCAAAAAGTCGGGATCCCTTTTCAAATTCAATGCTGCATGGATTTATCCCACTTGTTGTTTTCTTTCCATAGGGGACCACAAGAGAGCTTAGTAATTTTTCCATCCCTGAAATGCCCATTGTCTCTCTACACCAAGAGCACTTCTCAGAGCTCACAGATTTTGTCAATGCATCTGCAGTATTCTTCAAAGTGTCCACCTTTACCAGCAACACCTTTTTGTCTTTTATCATATCCCTCACAAAATGATACTGAACATCAATGTGCTTTATCTTTGAATGATATGCACGGTTCTTTGCCAAGAAAATTGCACTTTAGCTGTCACAATCTATCCTTATAGCTTCCTATACTAACCCCATGCTTGAACACAATCTTTGCAACCAAACTGCTTCCTTGCTTGCATGAGTGGCTGCCATGTATTCTGCCTCTGTAGTTGGTAGTGCCACTATAAATTGTTTATTACTCATCCAACTAACTACACCTCCAAATAGGTTAAACACATACCCACTTGTAGATATTCTCTGATCTAGATTTCCTACCCAGTCTGCATCAACAAAGCCATGAATATCCAACATTTTGTCCAATCCTGGTCTTACTTGGTAGCACAAACCATAATCACTAGTGCCAAGAAAATACCTGAAAACCCTCTTCACTGTTGTCCAATGCTCCTTTCTTGGTTTTGACATAAACCTGCTCAATACTCCCATTGCATGTGAAATTTCTGGTCTAGTACAGACCATTGCATACATTAGGCTACCAACTGCACTTGCATATGGAACACGGGACATGTCCTCTTCCTCTTCTTGTGTCTTGAGACATTATTCAGTAGATAACCTCACACCTATAGGAATAGGAACCTTCACCAGTTTACTATCCTACATATTAAACCTCTGTAGTATTGTCTCGACATACTTCCTCTGGTTTAACTAGAGCTTCCTCTTTGCCCGATCTCTTTTAATTTCCATGCC
>APFE030754825.1:45882-100606 GCA_000404065.3 Pinus taeda
TTTATCCACCAACAGATCCTCCATCTTGAGTTTCCACAACTCAAAACTCTAACCATTAAATTTCTTGATCTCTATATTTCCACTTCTCACCATCTTCTTTCACCACCAGGATCGATCTCGCAAATCTCCCATTGAATAGGGTCTACCACAGGCCTGAGCGAAACCCCTCAGCAACAAAGGTGTCCCCTTCAAGCCAAAACAACTCTGATACCAAATGTAGGTTTTAACCCCGTACAGAAATTACTTGCATATGAATTCTAAAAAACAGAAAATAAATAGTGCGAGAGCATAACACATAAAACACATATACACAGAGATTTTCCCCTGGATCCCAAAACCGGGACTACCAGCTTGATTTTTCATTATGTTCCTTTCAATGTTATAATACATATTCATACATGCTAAAGCATCCAATACCATGGACTAAAAACCATTGTGTCCAAAAAAACATGTGTGAAAATCATGCACAAAACCATAGGTGGGTCCGCCCAACCTAACATAGGGTCCAAAACCAAAATTTTCCAGGGTGCTGCCTCAGACCCCATAAAGTGGGGCTACAGGTACACCTCAAACCCCATGTGACCCTCCCCCTCTAACCCCTGGTTAACTACATGGGCTAACCATGGAAAGAATATAACACAACCCAACAGGATTTGGGAAGTTGGATTCCAAGACCTGGTCAACAAAAAATGGACACAATTTAACAAGGAAGAGGGGCTCTCGCCAAGATCTACTATAACTCATAATTTGAATCTGCTCAAGCAAGAAACTATTGCTTGGATCAAGACTAGGAAACAGGAGGAGGAAAAGGATCTGGTTAGTATTGAGGCCGAGCTAGCCCACCTTGACTCTCGAGGATTGATGAGCTATTCCACTTTTGACTCCAAGGACCAGATGGTCAAGTTAGAAAAGGAAAAATTCAAAATTCTTCGAAGAGCTGAAGAGACTTGGAGGCTTAAGAGCTGGGAAACTTGGCTTAAAGCGGGAGACAAAAACACAAAGTTCTTCCAACAGTTCGCCAGGGGAAGATAGAATATCAACACCATTTGGGCTCTAAGGGATAGAAACGGAAGAGAAGCCAACACTTTCTCTCAACTGGCGGACCTAGGGGCCAGACATTTCTCAGATATCTACAAGAGACCCAGGGAAGCTAACATCACTGAGATTCTCCAAGTCACCAAGGCAATCCCTCTCTTTGTTGAAGAAGAGTACAAGGAGATCATGAATGCCCCCATCTCCCTTGAAGAGTTGGAGGTGACTCTCAAAAGCATGGGCAAAGATAAAATTCTAGGGCTGGATGGCTAGCCCATCGAATTTTTTACTACTTTTTTTTATCTCATTAGTCAAGACTTGTTGATAGTTGCAGAATATTGCCAAACCTCAGGGACTATGCCTGAGGCCTTTAACTCTACCTTCCTTTCCCTTATCCCCAAAGTGTACAATCCCCAATCCTTTGAAGACTATAGACCTATCTCACTCTACAATTGCATCTATAAGGTTTTCTCCAAAATCATTGCCCTTCATATAAAACCCATCCTTTCAAGAATGATCTCCAAGGAATAATTTGCATTCCTTAGTCACCATCACATTCAAGAAGTTATTGGCACAGCACAGGAAATGCTTCATTCAATAAAATCTTATTCAAAAAAAGCCTCCATTCTGAAAATTGATATGTCTAAATCCTTTGACAGGGTCAACTGTACCTATTTACAGCTCATGCTAACCCACATAGGTTTCCCCCACCAGTTCATCAAGTGGGTGGGTTGCTGCTTCACAGGGGTTTCTTTTAGTGTCCTGATAAATGGTGCAGCTTCAAACTTTTTTCATGCCGAAAGAAGGCTTTGACAAGATTGCCCACTCTCCCCTCTCTTGTTTCTGCTGATAATGGAAGGACTCAACAGACTTATATCTTCAGCTAGAAACAATGGCACTCTAAGGGGTGTAAGAATCAGTGACAGGACCACCATCTCTCACCTTCTCTTTGTTTATGATATTCTAATTTTTCTAAATGGATCCCTTAGTGACTCCTCTACCTTCAAGGAAATCTTAACTCTATTTTGTAAAGCTACAGGAATGGAGTTGAATACTACAAAATCAACAATCACATTCAGCTCCTGTCATCCAAATGAGCAACGCCTTGCCTCCCATCATTTAAATTTTTTGCGACAACATCTGGATGCTGGCCTAATTTACTTGGGGTTCCGTCTCAAGCCCAATGGATACCGTATTGTTGATTGGGCCTGGTTGATAGATAAGATCGAAGGCTGCATAAACATCTGGCAACAGAGATGGCTTTCCAGGGCAAGGAGACTCACTCTCATCAAATCAATCCTTGAGGCTATCCCAGTCAACTGGATGTTGTTGGCTTGGATTCCCAAAGGCATCCACCATAGAATCAAACATATCTACTGTAGATTCCTTTGGCCGGGACAAACTGATGGAAAAGTTTTCGCCTGGGTGAACTGGGAGCAGATAGCTAAAACAAAAAAGTGGGGTGGCTGGGGCTTAAAGAAACCCCAAGATTTTGCGAAAGCTCTGGGAGCTAAATTGGTATGGCAAATCATCTCTTCAAATAGCCTCTAAACTGAAGTAATCTATAATAAGTATATATTTCCTCGGTCCACCATTTCCTGGATCCATAGAACTCAGCATAACCACTCGGGGGCCTCTAACATCTGGAAGATAGCCATCCATTCTATGAACATAATAAAAGGAGGACTGGCTTAGAAGGTGGGGAACGGTACTCAAATTAGAATTGGGGCCGATCCTTGGGCTGGCAGTGGGAATGCCCATATCCTCCCTCAAGACATGAGACAGGAATTCAGTGAGGCGGGTTATACCCTCCTTGCACACATTCAAGCATATGGTTGGGATGAAGCACCTCACATGTCCTGGAAGCACTTTGACACCTTGGGCATCAGAGACAGATGGAGAGCGGACTAGTCTGGCTTTATTAGAGGCCTAGAGGAGGCAAATGTAAATATCTCTGACAGAGAAGACAAGCTTATCTGGGCCAAGCCCGCCACCAGAAACTACACCACCAAAGCCTTCTTTTCAAGTTTCTAGTCCCTTTATTTACCAGTGTCACTTTATTATATGTTGTTGAGTTTTTCCATTTAGGAGGTGGGCCTTGCTCCTCTTGCGTTTCACTATCCTTGTTTTATCAATGGCCTTGAATTTGTTTCAATTATTCAATCAAACCTTTGTTCCTATTCAATTCTGCGTTAAAATCAGGAGGAGAAGATTGTATGATCATGTTCAACACTAAAGGATGAGAAGTTGGTAAGGGGGGGCAGGCTGCAAGCCTTAGAAATGAAGTAAAGCCCAATAATAGGCCTAAGAGGTTGTTGAGACATTTCATTCGACTATCCCCTTGGAAACCTGAAATGAAATTCGTCAATTGGAAATTACCCTAGTAGCTAGAGAGAGGTAGACCTTCTCAGACTTGGAGATAATTAAAGAAGTTGGGCAATGGGTTCCTAATCTTAGTCATACCAGGGGAAGGAGAAAGTAGTATTCTAATTCCATATCACTATATCAATAAATGAGAACCTTGTTAAGCAGGATCCTAATAGAATAATAGGAAGAAAGGTATAATATCTTTGCAAGTCTTAAAGATGTCAAACCTGTGGGTATGTCTTGAAAGTATGGATGCTAGGATGGGTCATATTTAACACCACATTAGTGTGTTGTTGCTACGTCGACTCCACTAGGACCTAGTGCCAAGGATCCTACACCTGTCACCTCCTAAGACTCTTAATTTTTGAAGTATTGTGTGCAATGTTTTGTTTTTAATTTGTAGTAGATACTTTAATTATTCTAAAGTTATTAATTGTGTTAGAATTTTGGACAAATTATTCTATTTAAGTAGGTAGCTGAAAATTATTTGGTTTCCCACTGAGACCACCTACTAAAAAACATTCTTAAGATTGCTAAATCAATGATGTACTTAGTTAACATAATTTTTTGAGGAAATACAATATTAAAAAAAAATAGAGTGAAAGAAGAAAAACATCATTAATTTAAAGTCATCTATTTTAGAATTCTTGTAGGATGGTCATATAGACTTTTTTAGGCTTCTTTTGTGAATGAATTTTAAATTATTCTGTCATGGTCATCTAGACTTTTTCTAGACTTCTTATGTGAATGAATTTTGACTTATTCTGTGATGGTCATATAGACTTATTTTGTGAATGAAATTTGACTTTGACTTTTCTATGAATAAATTCTGACTTATTCTTCATCAACGATTCATTTTACTTTAATTAATAATTCATGGTAGATATATTTTGTTATCTTATTGATACGCAGTGTAGGAGGATACAAACAATATGAAAGAAAGTCTTATTAGCAACTCCTATCTTTGGATTTTAGGTGTTTGGAATAGATTTGCAAGTAGTCCCACCCATGTTCTACGTAGCTGATCCAAATCGGATCCATAAACGACTGTCATAGAACCGTGACTAAAACAGGTCGAACAAATTCTTGAAGAATCCAAACCACAATCGAAAACACCCTGAACCAGTGGCCATGGCAGCCGGCGTGGAATGACAAGGACCTCGGTCAAAGCGCGTTGACTGAGGCCCATGGAGACTGCGCAGGAGGTCAAAATAGCCCCTAGGAGCCCCGGATCGGAAAAAGGAGCTGGTTTTCGATGCGCATTAGCGCTAAGCGTTAATGCGCATCGCTAGGCGAAAATGGCTAAAATGGAAAGCCTCCAGCACCCGGTTGCATGGAGGAACCGAAGGACTGTGGGCGGAAAAAGGAAAAGGCACTGAAGGAAAAAGGCGGGACCCACACCGAAAAACCAGCGGTTTCCCCGAGACGCCCTTGAACAGTAAGCGGTTTTGGAGAAAGCGGAGCGATCACAATCAGCGATCGACGCGTGGAAGTGGAGGAGAGAGAAAAACTGCCACGATCACGCGTTATTGGTTGAGCAACTTAACCGCGCTTGACGTGCATATGACGTTGGATCTGGAGGAGCCCAGATTGGACGAATGAGATTACGCCCGATAGACAGAGCAGAATTGGCAGGGGATTAAGCCGCGATTTAAGAGGATTTGGGATCCGTTGACTGCCACGATGGAGAAAGCAACGAATCGACAAGCGGGCTGGTGCAGTTCCGATGGAGACACGTGTATACTTCCTAAGCATTATGCTGACGCCGAACAGGGAATTCCAAGCACACAGGTGACAGGCGAATCGACGCAAGAAGGAGAGGAAATGAACAAACGCAGAGGTCGAATCGCTAAAGCCATGAGCAGAGACAGTGAACAGAGATCGGACGAGATTCAGATCAAAGAGTCCAAGCGACCAAGAAAGACAGTGAACAGTGAACCCTGAGAGGACTGAGCACAGAGAGTAGTAAAGCCAAGCAGAGGAGACAGAGGGCCAAGTTGACCACAGGCAGCATCGAGCACCAAAGAGCTTGAAGAATCGAGCCTTCCCATAGCGGAATCCGTCTAGATTGAGCATCATAGTTGGCTCTTCCATCGTAGACCGAGAGTCGCAGAGCTGGTAGGAAGAATAAGAGTCTGTGTACTCCCAGTGGCTTGGGGAATCCAAGAACCACCCTGCCAAGCAAAATCTGCTTCAGGAGAACTCATATTGAGTCCCTGCTTTTGTAATTCTCTACTTAAAGACAATAAAACAAGGCCACCACTGAAGCTGGACCGGAGACGTAGCCCTGGAGACTAGGGTGAACTCCTTAATAAAAAATTGTGTGTCTAGTATTGCTTACTGTATATCTTTGTTGTCTTTCCAGTCAATATGTCTGTGTATTGGCAATCTGATCGATCCGTTGTTTCAATAACACAGAACACACACCAGCACATGAGTCTGTAATACCTTTGTTTATTAAATCTTCAACTGAGGTCACTCATAGGGTGATTATCAGATCAAGTGGTATCAGAGCTCTAGGTTGTAAGGTTAGACAAGCATGTGTTGGTTTAGCTGTGAATGATCACTAGATCAAAGCTTAAATTAGGAGAAGGAGAGTTGGTGGAAACTAATCCTGAAATTGGGAGAGTCTATTCTCGGAAGACCATGTCAGAAGAAGGTTCTATAGGGCCAGACCCCCAGTTCATAGAAAGTTTCCTAGCTATGAAGTCTATGGTAGAAGAAATGTATAAGCACTTTAGAAAGCATAAGGATGAAGATTCATCAAGCTCTAAACAAGATAAAGAAGAAGATGAATCTCATTCTCATGACCACTCTAAAGGAAAGGGAAAAGAAGAAAGCTTTCCTACACCTCCTAGTAGCCCTGTGTATAACAAGAAGGCATCCTTGATTAAATTGGATGTCAAATTTGATTTGCCTATATATGATGGAGAGCTAAATGCTGAAAAGTTGGACAACTGGATAAAACCAATTGATGTGTATTGTAGGGTACAAAACATAGACTCAAATAGGAGTAAGATTTAGCTGGCAAGCCTATGCCTGGGAGGCACTGCCTTGGTTTGGTGGGAAGGCAGAACCCAAGCTGATGTGAAGAAGCATGGTAAGACCATCTATGTCTGGAGTGACTTTGTCTCTGCCATCAAAAAGAAGTTCTATCCATTGGCCTACATGCAACAAGCCATGATGAGTTGGCAAACTCTTCGGCAGTTGAAAAGGCAAAGTGTGCAAGGGTATACTCAAGAATTCTGAAAGACGGCATTGATGTTGGGCATCTCATTAAACTCACCAGAAACTCTTTTGAAGTACATTGGTGGTCTACACAGCTACATGAGGCATACCATCCTCATGTTTAATCCCACTAGTATAGATGAGGTATCTGTACAAGCTACTCATCTAGAAGCTAGAGGAAAGAATGGAAATCCAGAAGTTGGGGGACCATCCCAACCCACTGTAAGCCAGAGCAAGGAGAAGAGAAAGCAGAAGTGGAAAGCAAGGAAGGTTAATACTGCACAAAGAGGCAAAGCTTCAAGCACTCACTGTAAGGAGGGGCATGATGATGAACATTGTTGGATTGGTTTGCCAACAAAATAAAGTTGAGACAATTAAGATCCTAGGCCTTTTACAACCATTAGTCATTCAAAATCAACGTTGGGAGGTCTCAATAGATTTTATCTAAAGTTTACCCAAGTCTGAAGGAAAGAGTGTCATCATGGAGGTAATTGATAGAATTGCCAAGTACACACATTTTATGCATTATCTCATCCTGTCAAAGCCAATACAGTCACTATTGCATTTATGGAAATAGTGCAAAAGCTACATGGAAACCCAAAGATTATTGTAAGTGACGAAGATCACATTTTCACGAGAAATTTTTGAACAAAATTATTTTCTTGTCTGGGTATTCAATTAGCTCATAGTTCATCTTATCATCATCAATTTGATGGGAAAACTGAAATAGTTAACAAATACTTGGAAGGATATCTTTGTTGTTTTGTATCTTATAAGCAAATATAATGAGCTCTGGCAAAATGGTGGTATAACGCTTCCATACCACAGCAAAAATGACCCCATTTATGGCACTTCGTGGAAATCATCCACCATCCATCACTCGCCTTTAAGATTGCTTGAGATATCTGAATAGTTTTTATCTATCTATCATGAGCTAAATTATTTCATAGACATTGAAATGAGTATTGTGTCAAATAGCTACTTTTAATTTGATCAATTCAATTTAGGAAATAAGTTTATTAGAACTATCTATTATTAATGCCTCTCTAAGTAATGTAATCACTATCACTACATTAAGAGTTCCTTGTTCATTAAAATCATATTATTATTATTAATTATTTGTAGTCTAAGCTCATCAATCATTTTCTTGATATCAAATATCAACATTATTATTAAATAAATAAATAAAAAATTATCCCATTTTATGATACCACTCAACAACATCAAATTCCAAAGATACAACCTCAACTCCATCAAATTCCAAAGATACAACCTCAACTCTAGGGCATAACCAACCAAATCCCATTTAATTAACTAATGTGTAAAAAGGTGATTATGTGAAGCAGTGTGATATAAATAATACTCATTTGTATAAAACTATATAGATTATTGACAAGAAGATGTATTTACCATGGTCACCATTTTCTTCATTTAAAGTATCTTAGTTCAGTTCCTACGCGAATTAAAAATTTTCAGAGGTTGGGGCATTTTTTATTTGTTTCACCTAAAGTTTACGTTGTTCGATAGACATTGAAATGACTACTGTGCATTAACACACTGGTTTTAATTTCTCACTTCAATTTACAAAATTGGTCTCTTCAGATTGCTTTACCTTTATAATGGTCAACCAATGCCATATGTGATAGATCACTGTAGATATTTTCCAAAAACCACAAAAACGTGTGAACTTTGACACAAACACCTCACCTCAGAAATTTGCTGGGAAATAATATAACATGTGCATAATGATGATCATTTAACATTGTACCCGGCAGAAGGAATGCATAAATTGATCTTACAACAAATATGGATATATCTAAACTAGATAAATTAGAAATTTCAAAATGCGCCTCTTCCTTCAACTGATTTCGCTTAAATCAAAATAAAATATATTTCAGCAATCTTCCGGGCAGTGAAAGATCACATCCAATAGTTACTTTCGTGCTTTGCTTATATTTCCATCGGGTTAATACTTCCGAGCACTGAAATATCGCATCCAATCGTTACTCTTCATTCTTCGCCTATATTTCCATCAGGTTAATTGCAAGCCCTAAGGGTTGATACAAAACCATGTTTTATTATGATTTCTAGAAGTTAACATAATTATGAACTAAATCAAGCCCTGAATCACAGATGCATTCTAAGTAGTCCTATCTTGATTATAGTTATGAAAACGGATCAAAAATCATACTAACTACATGGACATAAGCCACGATTTGTACAAACAACTCTGCAGCATCCCTGATATCCAAGAGCCTGGTCATTTCCCATGTAATCAATAGCAGCTAAAGCTCTTTAACGACCATTTGCAGCCTTTTTCTTTCAGCATATTCAATATAACTGTAGAAAAATATAATACACAATCCCATGGATGGGTCCCTCGTATAAATAACAGTTCCTCAATCTTTCCCGGTATAAGGAGCTATATGAGGAAAGGTATAGCTCACCAACAAAGACAGTCAACAATCTGACATGGAAGAAAATGACAGTAATCTGAGAATTATATAATGTAGTAAAATAGATCAATGCAACGCATGGTATCAGTTGCAGCCAGAAGAGTTCATGGAGACAGCATCTAAAAGGATATATTCCATAAACTGCTGCGCATGGCAAGATAAATAAAAGCAGGTGATTCACCACACATCCATGATAAGGAATTATCCAGTTTTAGAGTACACCTCAATCATGTCATCATCTGTCAAGCCAAGATCTTCCGGTGTTTGACTGGGAGATATTTTTTCCCCATCAAAGAAGAAAACAAGTTGTTCTCTTTGCCCATTGGCATGCTCATCATAAATCTTGAAAAGCTTTTCAAACTTGTCATCCTGGAACCAAATAAGATTTTAGTAAAATATTTCAACCACCTAACTGCTAAAATAAAGTATCTCCAACAATTTAATTTGCAATTCTTATTCTGCCATGTTAGCCATGTAAACAGCTATATTGAGGGAAAAAAGCATAGCTATTGGACATATTGTACTCATACACGATGATACCAAGATTAGATTTCATTAATTACTTCAGTCTATCGAACATAAACTGTACCCCAAATTCTCAACCAAACAAAAAAGGAGGCCAGCAAAGTTTATCCTCCTAGTTTGAGTTCCCTAATATTTTTGATAGTTTTGGAAGAAGGCCAGGTAAATTCTTATCCCAGTAAGATAAATCCGAATGATAAAAGGATTTGATCCTGAGGTAATTAAGGTCCAAAAGAATGTTCTTATGCTTGACCAGTGGCATCATTTATGTGAATTCTGTGACCCAAGCTTCTGTGTCAAGGATTGTAGTTTGTCTTTCTAAATCCATGGTGTCAAGTCCGAGCTCCTTCATAAGTTTGTCATTTCTATAACTGTGTATCTGTGGATCAAAGGCCTGAGATTATTGTAATTTTGATGTTTATGACAAAGTGTTTTAAAAACCAAGAGATCTGAACTTAACAGGACCCAAGATCATCTCTGCACAATCGATAGTTCAAGCTCATTACTGTGTCACAAGCTCGTGGAAAATTCATATTATGACGTGACAATGACTGCTTAAGGGGTCTCCATTCTATGCATAAAGAAAATACGATATAAAAAGCCAATGTCCAAATATACTATCTTGTGAAGTAAAGGGAAAGTCTAATATTACTATGATCTATATCCCTGAAGCGTGATCCGACCAAGAGGAAATCTGAATTTGCATGTCTGAGACTTCGTTGAATTGAAGGATTGATCCTTTGCTGATGGCTGATGAACTTCTCTTTATACATTTAATTCCTAGTCGAAATTCACTGCAAAGAGGCCGACCTAAAGCCAACCCTTATAAGTTCCAGACTAGAGAATCTATTATGTAGCCATGCTCCTCTATAAGTCTTCAATATTGTGATCAGGATTATTATAATTTTACTAATGATCTTCATTTGAGTTTTGTTCAGACCTTTGAGCAATCAAAAATGCTGCATGACTCAGTATCTTAAGTTGAAAGCTTGCAAAAATAGCAACGGGACACTACTTTGGATGTTACTTGCCAATGTCTCTCTTGATGATCTTCTAAAATTCTGGCACGAATATTTATTACAAAAGCAATGTGATCTTAAGCATGTAGCTTTGAACATTGGAATAAATATAAGGATGTCAAGTTTACTTCATTTGCTAAGTCTGAAGTCTATTATTGCTAATTATTTGAGACTTATTGAAATTGCAATTCCTAGGGTTTGAAAGTCTGAATGATTGACCAGACTCTTAAAACATTTTAGGTTTGCTGAACTCTAGTAAGCATTTGTTCAAGTAAGCCCTAGGGTGTGTAAAACCCTAGGATTACCAATGTTGAAAATGATGAAGATAAAGAAGAGTGCAATAATGAACGTTACTCAAATCCTTTAGGTCTGATTGATGAGGGTAAGCATTAGGGTTTGTAAACCCTAGTCTAAACCTGAAAGATCATTAGGGTTTGGAGTTAAAACACTATAAAGTCTAAAAGGGTTGGAAATGAAAACCCAAGGTCTGTGGACTGATTATTTATGCTTAAATAAAGGAACCCTAGAAGATTTGACATCTTCATGATGAGGTTGATTCGTAGATTGGATTCAAGAAGACTAAAAATCAAGGAGTTGTCATGATCTCAAAGATAAGTATCTTGTATTTCATTTATTGTTTTAATCATTACTAACATTGGATTGTTTATGAACCCTCGGTAGGATTTGGAGAAAAAAACTAAATTACGACCGCTTGAAAGAAGAAACCCTAACTCTTAGATGATGTGGATTTTTTTATTCTTGATGATGATATGGAATTCTTGATGTGGATTTCTTAATCATGATATGAACGATACATACTCCTTGATGATATGATGATGTGAACTCTTTGGTGATGATGATATGGACTCGTTAATGATGATGATGATGTGGACAAGAGTAACTTCTTGATGAATTAAGCGAGGTTCATTGGATCTAAGAAAGCTAAGATCAAGAGGAAGTTGACACACTCTCAAGAGATTAGTACTTTCCTAATTGTTTCATTATGAGTCTCTTGTCTTTGTATATCTTGTTTGGTGTATTTGTTCTTCCATGGCCTCCTAGTGAGGCTTGTAGGTACACGATGAAGACTACTAGGCTATGGCAATTGTTGGAAATGGATGGAAGAACAATGTGACAAGGAGACTCGTGATTGGATGAGCTTTGGACTCATAGGGAGCAAACAAAAATTGAAGCATGTTTTGATCGATGATGAAAAGAAGTTAGTTGTGACTTGGCTAAATGTCTTGAAGAATGATGATGGTCCATATATGTTGAAGATGAGTCTTTGACTTTTCTGCCATGATGTGTTTCTGAGAAGGACTGAGGTCATCTTTGTCCAATGTAAGATGGCGTTGATTGAAGCGATCATGAAATACGTGATTTTCTGATAAATGGATCCCGCTCTGGTTGTCACATAGAATCACTGTGGTATCCAATGTAAATCCAAATAGCTCACTGAAGAGCTTTCGCAACCAAACTGCCTAATAGGAGGCCATGCTAGTAGCAATATACTCTGCCTCGGCGATGCTCAAAGACACCGACTTCTACTTCCTGCTCATCCAAGATATCGAAGAAGATCCCAAAACAAAACAACACCCGAAAGTGCTCTTTCGGTCCACCACATTGCCTGCCCAATCAGCATCAGTATACCCAAGTAGTCTCACATCTCCGACAGTGTATCTTAACCCATAAGTAATTGTGCCATGAAGATATCTCAACAAATTCTTGGCGCCAATCCAATGTATGTGGTGAGGTTCAACCATATGTTGACTCAACGTGTTGACTGCAAAGCATATATCTGGACGGGAGTTCACTAAGAACATTAATGCTCTTATGAGTTGACTATACTCAATGGCATTTCGTAAAACAGGTCCAACAGCACTACCGCTTAACTTTTTGAAGTCAAGCTCCATTGGGGTAGTTACAGGCTTGCAGTCCACCATACCAAATCTTTCCAATATCTTCACCACATATTTTCCTTGAGATAGGAAAATTTCCTATGGCTTCTACCAAACTTCAAGTCCTAGGAAATAGTGCATCAGTTCTAGGTCCTTTATTTCAAATTCAGAAGCCAACTCCCTCTTACATTTGTGAATGAGAGGGTCTGCACCTGTTAGAAAGAGGTCGTCAACATACAGCACCAGTATGAGAGGTTTGTCATCTTCAACCTTGAAGTAAAGGTTGGGATCGGCTTCACTCCTAGTGAATCCCAGCTTCATCAAGTAGCTAACGATCCTCTCATATCATGCTCAGGGTGCTTGCTTCTGCACATAAAGGGCCTTCTTCAACCTGCACACATGAGATTTTCGATCATAAATCTCAAATCCTTCGAGTTGCTCCACATAGACCTCTTCTTTGATCAAACCATGCAAGAACGTGGTCTTGACATCCATCTGATGTAGTTTCCATCCTTGTGAAGCCGCAAGGGCTATGATCGAGCGGATGGTGGTATATCTGGCAACAGGTGCAAATATATCGTCATAGTCTATACCTTCCTTCTAGGAGAAGCCACGAGCGACAAAACGAGCCTTACACTTTTCTGTACTTCCATCATCAAGTGTCCCCCTAAGCCATGAAGCCCTCTTCCTAGAGGAGGAAGGCTCAAGTGGAGGATCAATAGGATCCATGGGTTCTTCCACATCAGGCATTGTTTCATCATCTTTTTCTTTCGATTCCCTGGTGTCAGCTTCTTGAGAGCTCCTCACAATAGGAAGATTGTTCCCCTTGCTAAGAGCCATATCTTCGTTAAAGGTGACATCATGACTAATCACGACTTCCCTTTAACCGGCTACATAGATTCTATAGCCCTTAGTATTTTCATTATAGCCCACGACGATTCCTTTCTTTCCAGATGCACCCAATTTATTCCTTTTCTCTTTCGGCACATGAAAATATACATGGCTTCCAAAAATTCTAAAATAAGATACATCAGGTTTCTTATCGGTGAACATTTCTTCAGGAGTTATGGAACCCAATGCTTGATGGGGGCATTGGTTTTGTATATATACGGCGGTGTTTGCAGCTTCAGCCCATAGAAACTTTGGAAGTCTTTGATCATGAAGCATAGCATGAACAGCTTCCATAATCGTACGGTTCTTCCTTTCCGCCACACCATTATGTTCAGGAGTGTATGGCGTAGTAGTCTCCCTCTTAATGCCAACCTCTTTACAAAAGTCATGAAACTCATTAGATTCATATTCAGTCCCATTATCAGTCCTTAAGATCCTTATCTTCTTTTCGGTTTCATTCTCGATCAAGGCTTTGAAGTGTCGAAACCAGGAGAACACTTCATCCTTCTTTTTTCAAGAAATATATCCAAGTCCTACGAGAATAATCATCTGTAAAAGTGAGGTAATATGAATATCCTCCCAAGGAGTTCACAGGCATCATACCAAATATGTCTGAGTGAACTAACTGCAATATATCAAAAGTCTTGCTTTGGCTTGAGGGGACTGGTCCCCTTTTTAGCTTTCCTTCGACACATCTGGGACATACACCTTCTTGCTCTATTCTGAACTCAAGCATCACGATCACCATTTTTCTTACCATCAGGTAGAGCTTTATAATGAAGGTGAGCAAACCTCTGATGCCATAGTTCGAATTGAAGAGATGTGTCACAAGACATGACACCTAACGAACTTCCTTCGACCTGATATAATGAATCAACTCGAAACCCAAGAGTGAAGGCATCTTTAATATTGTTTTTCCATATACGTACCTTGCCATCGCTAAAAGCCACCTTGTAGCCTTTGAATTCCATTGCCGAAATGGACACCAGGTTCTTTTTGAGATCAAGTATATATAATACATCCTCTAGGTGGATTGTATTGTCTTTAAGAGAGACATTGCCTACACCTTTAACGAGATATTTCATATTCCAACCTTTCCTTGGATTTAGCCTCGGAATTGTTTCTTCTTTTAGCATGAGAAGAAAAGGCAGCGGGATGAAAGTATGGGCATTTCCTATTCTTCCATCCTTGCTTCTTCTTGAATGCAACTTGCCATTAAATCCTCAAATCCGAGAATTACACTTTTGTTGAGAAGAGTAGTCTTGAATGTATACCATTCAGATGGTAGTCCTCCAAGAGTTGTGAGTGCCATTTCCCAGTCTATCGTAGATTTCCTTGGAGGTGTTCAGCTCAAAAACAAAGGCCACCAAGCGCTTGTCGATAGAGTCCTGAATGATCTTCTTTGCTTTGACCTCTCCAGATTTCCATTTGTTCCTGGCAGCTGATGCATTTGATGGAGGCTCAACAATATTACCTCTCACATGGTCCAACACTTCTTGATCTTCTAAAGTCAGATCGAGAGACATCTTCCATCCGTGATAGTCAGACTTCTCACGAAGCTTTTCTTCAACAGGGAAGAGTGTTGAGGACCCCATAGTTCTTTTTAGATAGCCTTGCCAACCTTCTCTTCGGTGATTGCTCTTGCCCTTGCTTGGGCTTTGTCTTCACCTCAACTCTAATACCATGTTAAATTATGGTATGTTCTATGCTTAGAGCAGTTTACTTATCTTTCTTATTATTATCCACAGATTAGCAATCACATGTACATAAGTAAAGTGCAGATAGAACATTAAACAATCAACAGAAAACAAGCCAAGATAAGAGACACAAAATGTGGCGGCTAGCCAGGGACAAACCCCAATATGGGGAAACACTTTGATCAAATCTTCTTTTATCTTCAATAATTCAGCAAAGAGAAATAGTACAAAAGTCTAATTCATATCAGCAACAGCAAACCCTAGATCAGCGACATCAGCATCAGCGGCATCAGCAACATCAGCATCAGTATCATCGACATCAGTATCATCAATATCAACGGCATCAGCATCATCGGCATCACTGGCATCAGCATCAACAACATCACTGGCATCACCGGCATCAGCATCATTAGCATCATCGGCATCACTGGCATCAACTGCGTCCTTCCTTACCACGTGTGAGAGAGAGACCTATCTGCGCAAGAGAGAGAGAGACTCTTTTCTGCGCAGAAGAGAGAGAGAGAGATGGATGAGAAGTGTGTCACCAAATGAGGAGACATCTTCTATTTATATGCAAACATTGATGATGAACATATGTGTCTGTTGAGCTTCTGAGGCTACATAAGTTGTTGGCCGACTTTGACAATTTGCCAATAATCAAAAGAAATTCATATCTCCATAAATACTTGTCAAAATCGGATGATCTTTAGATCAATCCTACACTTCTCGACGAGAGGAATCTAGATAAAATATTATCAACCATGAATAAGGTGATCCTCATGGAGTTTGGTCCTAGTTGCCAATTTTAACATTAATGGAATCTAACCAATTGTGAAAAATTAAGGAAATATTGATTCACCCCCATCTTAGTATTTCCAACAACTTCTGAGAAGGATTTGTATTATTTATCTGTTTGTCTATCTCTACAGCTCCTCAAAACAAATGTAGACAATCTGAAGCAAGGCCTAATAGCATTGTCTCTGCGGCCTTGATTACCAACTCTCTATGGCGGATCAAATCCCATTTAAAGAATCTTACACTCTACACAAATGCCACGATTTTGGTAATGGATTCACTCTAACTTGGGAGTCACGCAAATCTAGAAACAAAGGCTTTTTGTATGTTTCAAACTATTCTTAAGGGCAAATTCTTGAATATCCTTGATTAAAGGAATTGGTAATGTGCTAAGGATTTCTTTGCAAACACAGTACAAAAATATGGACATGACTTAAACTATCATGTGCACTCAATGAATGAATCTACAGTCATTTGCGGCCAAACTTATGACTTTCTATGAGAATTTCATTTTCATTAGTGTCAAGAACCTTGTTGGGGAAATTGCCTTAAAGCTTGTTGGAGAATGCAGTAGCACAACTATTAATTCAATTCTCTCCTTAACCTTAATAATTGCTTGTGAACTTTATTTATCTTCTTTTGCTTCTTTATTAGATCTTTTCATCAACCAATTATCAAGAGCAAAACAATAGAGACAATGGACACAAGATATAGGCTCCAAGCAATGGCAAAACCCCTCCAAGGGGAAAACCCAGAAAATCTCCTCTTCTTATAAGATATGCTTCAAATGAGAAAACTAAGGACCAAAACCCTAGACCAAATCCTCCAAGCACCAAGTCAGCCCTCTGAGTTGTTGAGAAAGCTAGAGCATGGGGATTAGGAGATTTCTCTTTAATGATAATTGTTTGTGAATGCTTTTTACTTCTTTAGATTAGGACCTTCTCTTTGATTAGATTATTAAAGTGTCTCTTCTTCATAAAGAGCCAAGAGACACAAAATATAGGCGATCAGCGAGGCCCAAAACCTCTCCAACTTGAGAGGAAAACCCAAACGAATTATTCTTCTTATAGAGACTCTCGTTGACAAATACCAAGACCATGACCAAGACCCTTGACACAACAACCTCCCCAAGACCAAGTCACAAGATCCTTCCTTTCACTGCTTCTTCTTCTTGCCCAAGTCAACACTTGGTCAAATTGACTTCTAGTACTGCTAACTTCGGCTCCTCCGACTTTTCGGCCTCCTACCACAGTCTTGTGATTCTCGGCCTAACTGTATTCCTGTAATTCCCACGTGTGAGCTTGATTTGAGATATTGTGGAGCCCTTTCCTTCTTCACTTATCTTGAAGACTTCTCTAGGTGATCTCGACTAGCAAGGGAGTTGGAATGGAGAACCCTTAGATGACTTTCTTTAGGACTGCTATGTTACTATTGCAGAAATCCTAGTTTTTGCCACACGTTCGAGGATATTAGCCTTAAAACAGTGCCCAAAAACTTCGTTCTTCCTCTCCTTCTTCTCGTTGGTTATGAGGCTATCTTCCTTATGATTTTCGCACCTCTTTTTGCTTCAGATTTGCTTGACCAAAATTCTATCTTCAAATGAAGATCGAGTTGCCTATATATAGTGGTTTGTGCATCCAAAAATAAGTCGACTTGAACTGGAGCCTAGGTCAACATGTCCTTCTAGAAACATCTCAAGGTCAACTTTAAGAAGGGTTTGTGACTTCGTTTTGGAGGGCTGACGACTTAAATAATTTTCCTTTTACAATGTATAACATGCCCAAATGGGTCTTCATCACATGACATTGACTTAATAGACTTTATGACTTGATGACCAAACCTAATAGCTCTCAATCGGAGCTTCAACTAAAAATAAAATTCCTTGTGCATGAAACTGAAGCAACAAAACTGTAGCTTGTTGACTTAAATGTTAAAATACACAGATGTATTTATAAATAATATTTTATTAATAATATGAAATGTACAAAAATGATGAAATGTTACAACAAGGCCTACTTATATACCTAGCAGGTGCCCTTTCATGAATGGCCATGTCCATTAAGGCATGCCTCTTCATTAACTAATCATAATAAACTACCAATTATGATTTATTATTCTTTATCTATATTTATTCTATTCTATATAAATTATATTTGTAACATTGCCCCTTCTTCAAAGCTTTGTCCTCAAAGATTTTAATGCTATACATTTTTCTCCACCTTGTGCTTGTCATCTCAATATGTTATAATTTGTCAATTGTCTCAACATGTATAAGCAGTCAATAATATTCCTTGGAATTTTTTAATGTTTTTTCTAAATATTAATAGCTTTTATTTTTAATTAAATAATTAATAATAATTTTTTATTTATTATTATTATTTTTTAATAATTAAAATTAATAACTTACATTAATTTATAAAAACATATAACTTAATCGTATCACCACAAATGATGGGTCACCACGAGAAGTCGGATTCGTTGGCTAATCACAATATAAACCTTAGTTTGGTTGATCGCTGACTAAGTGGTGCGGTGGCAAGGATGCATCAAGGTTTGTCTAGAAGTGAAAGGTGTAGCGTGTGGGAAGAGGGGACAAGCAGCACATGATGTCGGGATTGACGGTTTGGTGGGCAGAGAGGATCGGAATAACGTCTACAGTGATCGGTTAATGAAGATTTTGCGACAGTGGCGACAGGCATCAGCGGATGGTGGAGTCGACGTCAGCACGGTGAGTCGGGGCCGATGGGTAGAGGGGACGTGGGCACGACAAGCGTGCGAACGGTGCGAGAATCTTACGGCCTGAATAAACAAATCGTAAATAAGATTCCTAATAGCAATTTTGTCGCCCTCCATGAATTGATTAATAACAAAACCTGAGGCAATTGTCTTTGTCGAAGGATTAGCAAAGAAGATGTTGTCGCTTTGGTAGTGTAATTTTCACATAGGCAACCATATTCGACATTTAACACTATTTTGGCACATTCTAGAAAGTTGGTGATCAAACGTGGCTCGACCGGGGAGCGTAAGACCGATTAGCGTGCGACAAAGTTCGGGCATTGAACACAACGAACAGTGAATGGTGTCGAGGATGTTGAACAACGTGGGAATGACGACAAAATGATTGATGACAGCAGAGGACGGTGGTGTCGAGACGGAGGACAGAGGTGGATAGAAAGACAGTGTTGAAGCAGAGTCACTGAAATTAGGGCAAGTTCTTGGTTTATGCCTTGTCATTATACTAGATGTGGATTTTTCATAACATCGGATGTGTTCTAGCCTTGAAATTTGGAGGAGAGGCCAAGGCACATGAGATCTCCAAGACCTAGAAATCGTTTTAAGAAATTCCACCCGAATGAGGAGTTATTAAAATAATTAAAATTTTTAATGGGTTCCTAAGTCTAAACTTAGGAAAATAAAAATACTAAGGGGTATTAATAAAGATAAGGGTGAGAAGCTTCTAAGAGACGAGGATCAAGTCTGTTTTAATCTTAGTTGTTGATTAGGGACTTAATCTCGGTCGTTGATTTGTCAACAGGAAAAGTATAAGCGAAGACTTGAGGATCATTTGGAGACACACCGGCAGATACACAATATCTCAAGGAAAATTGATTCTCAAGTAGAGGAGATCGATTTCAGAGGGAGAGTTACAAGGTGGAGGAAGAAGAGCGCATCAGCAACAGGAAGAGACAGACGAGGAGGTGACTCATGGACAGTGGGAGACAGCACAAAGAGAGACGCAGTCCAGAGGAGAGACGTAGAGCCTACGCGGGCTGACGCAGAGGGACGCAGGGCCACTCAGAGCCATGCTGGGCCACGCAAAGTGACACGGGTGACGCAGAAGTGGGAGCAGGGTCTCCAAAGTGTCAAAAGGTCTCAAAGCGAAAGTCTCAGGTGTTTTCTTTCAGTTTCTCTGTAAAATCATTCTTTGTAAAAACAATTGTTGTTGAAGATTAATAAAGCCCTCATCTGTTGCACTGGTTTTCCCACATTGGGTTTTTCCAGGGACAATTCTCCAAAAATAACTGTGTTGATGTAATTGGTTCTTGTGCATGTATTTTTTTCTCAAGGTAATTGTGTGATAACTGCAATACAATTTATTTTAATATTTACTGAAGGGATTTCGTAAATAACTTATGGTGAATAATAAGTAGGTGAAATAAATCCGTTGCAGAATTTCAGTTTAGGAATTTTCACATGGTATCAAAGCAGAGATCCAGCAACAAGACGGAAAAATCGTTTATGGGTCAAGAGCATGATACAGAGGCATCCACTCAAGGGGACTCGCGCAAATTTCCAGAAGAATGCACAAGGGACATAAATTACAATTATTTTATGTTAGCTTCCAGATTGGAATAAGAAGTCGCTTGCATAGCAAGCTCTGCCTCCTCGGAGGTTTGGTATATAGACGGTGGAGCTTCCTGGCATATGACAGGAATCCGAGAATGTTTTTCAAATTATCAGGAAGAAAGAATGAATTTTCAGATCACCATGGGAAATAAGTGAAAGTGTACTCCAGTAGGAAGAGGTACTATAGTTTTCCAAACCGAAGCAAGAGAACGGCGTCGAGCAACAAATGCGTTGCATGTGCCAAGATTGGGGATGAACTTACTTTCCATATCTCAACTTCAGAACAAGGGCTGTGACGTTTTCTTCATTAAGGAGAAAGTACATGTCAAACACCCGAGTTGGAAAAAGAAGGCCCAAATTGGAATCAAAAGTAACAAGTTGTACAGGTTGCAGCGAAAATCACAAATGGCACTGATAGGTAGTAATGGAGACAAAGATTTGAATGAACTATGGCACAAGATAATGGGACACTTACACCATGGGGCTCTAAGAATTCTCAAGAAAACATTATCAGGAGTTCTAGAACTAAGTACTGAATGAGATGATGTATGCAAAGGGCTAAGAGTGTACTAGGATTGATACACTCAAACATCTGCGGACCAATGTCCACAAAAGCTCTTAGTGGTGGCAAATACTTCGTCACCTTCATTGACACCATTCCAAGAAGACTTGGAACTACTTTCTGAAAACCAAGGATGAGGTTTTTGGTCGATTCAGAGAGTTCAAGGCTCTAGTGGAGAATGTGACGAGAAAGAAGATAAAAGTGTTGCGCTCAAACAATGGTGGAAAGTATGTTGACAAGGACTTCACCAATTTTTGCGCTAAAGAAGGCATCATAAGAGAGTGGATAGCTCCCTACAATCCGAAGGAGAATAGAGTAGCAGAAAGGAAAAACAAGACTATTGTGGAAGCAGCTAGGGCAATGTTGTATGATCAGGATATTCCTATGGGCAGAAGCATTCAACACGGCAATTTATGTCCAAAACAGGACTCCTCACAGGGCATTGGGCAAAATCACTCCGAAGAAGGTCTTCACCGGGAAGACACTTGAAGTCAATCAAATTAAGATATTTGGGAGTTTAGCGTATTGTCGTATACTTGAAGAGAAGAGAAAGAAATTAGATCAAACAACTAAGAAAGGAGATCTTGTGGGATATAGCGAGAATGCTAAGGCATATAGAGTCTATCTTCTAGGGAGTAGGAAGGTAGTAGTTCGGCGAGACGTAAAGTTCATGGAGGATAGATCTTTTAGGAAATCCCGAGAAATGCCTTCCCAGGAGCAATCAAAAGATGAGTCGTTGGTCGAACCACTTCAACCAACAAAAACTAGTACCAGAAATTCTCCTGAAAACAAAGCTTTAGAAAAAGACGAATCTCAGGAAGAGGAAGAGCTGATAGATGTGCCTACTACCAGTGGAAGAATGAGCCGAGAACTTCAACAGATTCTACGGGATGTAGAAGACTCCATTGGTGCACCTAGGAATAGTAAAAGGGAGCAAAGACAGCCAGACAGATACCAGGCCTTAGTAGCTTAAGTTGGGGAACCTGCTAGTTTTCAGGAGGTCGTTCAACATCAAGTATGGGTGGATGCGATGGTAGAGGAATACAACTCTATAATGGTCAATGATCTCTAGGAAGTGGTACCTAGGCCTCAAGACAGATCAGTGGTAGGTTTGAGATGGATGTACAAGGTCAAACATGTTGCAAACGGCAGTGTGGAGTAAAACAAAGCCAAGTTTGTGGCTAGAGGGTATGCTCAAAAGGAAGGGATAGACTACGAAGAAACCTTTGCCCCAGTAGCCAAGTATACTTTTATTAGAACTGTGATATCTCTTGCAACACAGATGGGGTGGGTGATTCATCAGATGGATGTCAAGACGACATTCTTGAACGAGGTAATAGAAGAGGAAGTATACATTGAACAGCCAGAAGGTTTTGAGACACATGAGAAGAAATCTCATGTATGCAGATTAAAGAAAGCCTTGTATGTGCTTAAACAGGCATCTAGAGCATGGTACGATCATATTGATGGCTACTTGCAAAAGAAGGGGTTCGTCAAGAGTGACACAGACTCTAATCTCTATTATCTAGTTGTAGAGAATAAGCCTCTAATCCTAATGTTATATATGAATGATCTCTTCCTGAAAAGATCATCCAGGCTCATCAAAGACTGCAAGAAGAACCTAGCCACAGAATTCGACATGAACATTTTGGGACAGATGCATTATTTCCTAGGGTTGGAAATTTAGCAGCAAAAGGGTGAGATCTTCCTTGGACAAAGGAGATATGCTACAGAAAACTTGAAGAGATTCAAGATGCAGGACTATAAACCTATGGCTACTCCAATGATCACCAACTGGAAGAAGATTGATGCATCAAAAGATAAAGACGTTGATCCCACCTTGTACAGACAGCTTATAGGGTCCCTGATGTATCTGGTCAATACCAGACCAACCATTTGTTATGCTGTCAGCACCCTCAATCAATTCATGATGGAACCTAAGAAGGCGCACTGCGCAGTGACCAAACATGTTCTTAGATATATACAAGGAACAGTCGAGCATGGACTATTGTACACCAAAGGCAATAACATCAGGTTGAGTGGGTTCACTAATGCAAATTGGGCTGGAAGTTCAGTAGATCAGAAAAGTACAACTGGGTACTGTTTCAACATTGGATCGGGAATGACATCCTAGTGCAGTAGGAAATAGAAATTTGTGGCTCTGAGCTCAGCTGAAGCAGAATATATGGCAGCTACCACAGCTTCGTGTGAACCCATATGGCTTAGGAAATTGCTTGTGAATCTATTCAGGAGAAGGATGGAAGCAACCAGGATCATGTGTAATAATTAGAATTGCACCAAGCTCTCTGAGAATCCAGTATTTCATGATAGGTCAAAGCACATTGATATCAAGTGTCACGTTGTGAGAGATTGTGTCCAACGAGGGGCAATACAATTGAGATACACTCCTTCATGAGAACAAGTGGCAGACATCCTCACCAAGGTAGGAGCAAAGTATGCTTATTTTTGGGAGAAGATGGGGATGGTAAAGAATCCATTTCAGCAGCAGAAATGGATAAGTGTTAGGAGTTACAGTGCAACAGTTAGCAGTGGCAGTATTGTGGGCAGCATGATGTCGCATGTTGAGAGGGAGTTGCAGTACAGATGCGGCAGTGACAGTGGCAGTGGCAGTGGCAATGTCATGTGCAGCAATACAAGAATTGTTGAAGTTTCTAAGTTTACTCAGTTAGAAGCCCTCCATGCACTTTATCTGATTTATTCCTACCTACTTGTTATTTTACTTAACAAGTTATTAACAATGTAAATACTGAAAAAAAATACTAGTGCATGCTTAACATATTACAAATCAACAACTAAAGAAAATAGAAACAATCACACCATATGACACCATTATTTTTGGACAAATGTCCCTGGAAAAACCCAATGTGGGAAAATCGGTGCAACTGTCTGAGGGTTTTCTTATTAAGCAATATCAGAGTACAATCTGGGTGCCGAAACTGGCCTACCCAATAGAGAATTTCCTTGGCAGTAATATCTCTCAATTTCTGACAAATCTCTTGGTTGAAACCCTGGATAGTCCTTCCGACAACTACTCAACTCCAATCTACCCCAAAAAACCTAGCATCAACCTCTCTCTGGATTGTGTCAGCCCCTCTCTGCCCCACGCTGGCCCTGCGTCACCCCAATGGGTCTGCGTCAGCCCTCTTGCCCTCTGCGTCATCAACGCTGGACTCTCTGAGGCTTTGCGCAGCTCTTGACTGCCTCTGCGTGGCCCTGCATGAGCCCTAGCTAGCTCTGCGTCTCTACCCGACTTAGCCAATCTTGCTACTCCTCTTCGGAGCTCCCGTAGCAAGGCCTAATTCAAGAGGTTGGGTACCTCGAGGATCCTGCCCCTCATCGCCTGTAGTCTGCCTGACTACAGCTCAATGTCTCCCCACTTTCACTCAAGTGGTGTGTGTGCACTCATGGCATAGTCATCATCTATCAAAACTTCCTTCTCTGCTCGTGTTGGCGCTGCCTTAGTCTCGGAAGACTCTCCCTTACTCTTCTTCCTTGGACACTGGGTCGCATAATGACCCAGCTCCTCACAGTGGAAGCACTTGATCTTGGAGAGATCTTTCTTCTTCCGCTTTTCCTACTTTCCCTCAAATGCTAGGGCCACATCTTCCTCTTCCTGCTTAACTTTAATCCCCTTGCTACTGTTGCCCGTCTTCGACTGTCGTCTAATCTCTTCATGGCGAAGAGTTGCCCACATCTCGTCCCCAGGTGGGAGAGTCCCTCTACCCAATATACTCTAGACAAATACCTCCCAATCTTCTGAGACAGCATTCAAGGTTGTCATCGCCATCAACTCCTAATCCGGTGTCGCTTCTATAGCAATCAACTAATCTCGGATCTCATTCAGTCCTCCGTGGAAGGTGTCAATCGGCTCTCCCTTCTTCATCTAATACGACCTCCATTGATTCTCAAGCAAAATTCTTCTTTGCACATAAGTATGCTGGTACAACTTCTTGAGAGCCTCCCACATCTCAAATGTCGTTTCCTTCTCGACTATATGTGGTACTACATGATCCTTGACCTTGTCAAGGATCATGCTCTTGGCCCTTGCCATTGCCTCCTTGTACTTATTGTCATCATTGGGGTCGACTAGGATAGATATTACCTTCAAGGTGAAGTTCTTGACACGATTTCTGTCAAGTACGAATAAGGTTCTGGCCTCCCAGACTGTGAAGTTCGATGCTTTGTCCAACCTATCTTGGTCTCTTACTCTGTGTAGTGTCATGATGCTCCTCTACTTCCCTCCTGGAAGTTCTCTATTCAACTCCTTTGAGTCTCTACTTCTCGTCTAGAAGTTCTCTTCTCAACTCCCTCTGAGTCCTAATTTCCCTCTTGGAAATCCTTATGTCGCTGTCGAGATGCCCTCTACTCTGATCGTCTTTGTGCAACTGCACCACTGATCCGGGTTCCTCGGCTAGAAACCCTCGGTAGCAACTCCTCTGGCCTTTCTCTGTCAGGTATTGTTCTAACTACAATACCTCACCAACTCCAGTCTGCAATATTCCCATAGCCTTCTAAACCCAAGCAACCTGAAGGTGAGAGCTCCTAGGCTCTGTGCAATCCGGCACCAACAACCCAGCCTCCTTAACCAACTACGTCAGCCCTTCCAGCTTCTTTGCCTTCCTTAGCCTCTATGTTGCCTCTTCCCAGCTCACCCTTGATGACGTAGGCACTGCATCACCCTTCCCCTGTTGCTGCTCTGCTAGAAACAGCATCTGTCACATCGGGACAACTGTTTTCTACTGCTATTGCTCCGCTCGGCTGATGTCCTTTAGTCCTTCTATAATCTGCAATCACGCTCTGATACCATGTTGAAGTTTCTAAGTTTGCTCAGTTAGAAACCCTCCATGCACTTTATCTTATTTATTCCTACCTACTTGTTATTTTACTTAACAAGTTATTTACAATGTAAATACTGAAAATAAATACTAGTGCATGCTCAACATATTACAGATCAGCAACTAAAGAAAACAAAAACAATCACACCATATGACACGATTATTTTTGGACCAATGTCCCCGGAAAAACCCAATGTGGGAAAATCGGTGCAACTATCTGAAGGCTTTGTTATTAAGCAATATCAGAGTACAATCTGGGTGCCAAAACTGACCTACCCAACAGAAAATTTCCTTGGCAGTAATACCTCTCAGTTTCTGACAAATCTCCTGGCTGAAACCCTGGATAATCCTTACAGCAGTTACTCAACTCCAATCTGCCCCAGAAACCCTAGCGTCGGCCTCTCTCTAGACTGCGTCAACCCCTCTCTGCCCCGCGCTAGCCCTATGTCACCCCAAATGGGCCTGCGTCAGCCTTAGGAGGCCTTGCGTCAGCCCTCTGGCCCTCTGCGTCAACAACACTGGCCTCTCTAAGGATCTGCGCAGCTCTCGACTGCCTCTGTGTGGCCCTGCGTGAGCCCTGGCTAGTTCTACGTCACTCTCCCCAGCTATTGTGCTGCTCTCCCAGCACTATCTTTGCCTCTCTGTCTCTTTGCTCTCAAATGCCCCTCAACTGCATCTCCCGATCACTAATTCTATCTCTCTTAGCAAACCCTACACTAGAGAATAGAATGATTGATCACTCTGGTGTGTTCTCC
Source organism: Pinus taeda (assembly GCA_000404065.3). Lineage (NCBI taxonomy): Eukaryota > Viridiplantae > Streptophyta > Pinopsida > Pinales > Pinaceae > Pinus > Pinus taeda. The sequence continues at coordinate 72,308 of APFE030754825.1, forward strand.
AAGTGACCCTCAAGCCTCCTCTTATACTTTTCTTATTGACACATCAACAGTCGAGATTAAGTCCCTAATCAACGATTAAGATTAAATCTAGCTTGACCCATGTCTTTTTAACCATTCTAACACAGTTTCAAATTAATCCACATTAATATTTTATTTTCCCAAATTTTAGACTTAGGGACTCCATTAAAAATATTAATTATTCTAATGCCTCCGAAACGGTTTAGAATTTGCCCAAACACTTTCTGGGTGTTGGAGAGCTCATGTGCCCTAACCTCTCTACCAAATTTCGTGGCTAGAGCACATCTGATGCAACCCCAAATCAACAGGAACCAACAATGCAGGGGGTGTGAGGCAACAAGCCACGCATCAACACAAGTACCGATGCGGAAGATCAGTGTGATGTTTCTATAATGAAACAATGCTAGAGCACATTCCTTGCTATGAGAGAGCATTGATTTTTGGTAGCATCGAATGTGCTCTAGCCTTGAAATTTGGAGGAGAGGCTAAGGCGCATGAGATCTCCAAGACCCAGAAATCGATTTTAAAAATTCCACCAAGATGACGAGTTATTAAAATAAAGAATATTTTTATAGGGTTCCTAAGTCTAAACTTAGGAAAATAAAAAATATTAATGGGTATTAATAAAGATAAGGGTGAGACGCTTCTAAGAGACAAGGATCAAATTTGTTTTAATCTTAGCCGTTGATTAGGGACTTAATATTGGTCGTTGTTTCATCAACAGGAAATGTATAAGAGAAGACTTGAGGATCATTTAGAGACACACCCGGCAGATACTCAGTATATCAAGGAAAATCGATTCTCAAGTAGAGGAAATCGATTTTAGAGGGAGAGTTGCAGTGTGGAGGAAGAGGAGGGCTTCAGCCGCAGGCAGTGACAGAAGAGGAGGTGACGTAGGGACAGTAGGAGACAACACAGAGAGAGATGATACCTGAAGCAACAAAACTATAGCTAGTTGACTTGAAAGTTAAAATACACAAATGTATTTATAAATAATATTTTATTGATAATATGAAATGCACATGGATGATGAATGTTACAATGAGGGTCTGCTTATATACCTATGCGGGTTCCCTTTCATGAATGGTCATGTCCATTAAAGCATGCCTCTTCGTTAACTAATCATTAATTAACTAGAATTATGATTTATTATTTTTTTATCTATATTTATTCTATTTTATATAAATTATATTCGTAACAAAAACCCGTGACTCAAGCATTACAAAATAATTTTATTTTTCTTCTTTACATCAATTACATAAAATCATGATTATACATGTCATTATGAAGACTAAACCTAGTTACACTTTTCAACACAAGAAGCCCTTCCAATTAGGTCAGAGATCACCCAAATCAACAAGGATCAATTATGCTTCAACTTCTGCCCCTAGCTTCAACTTGCAACTTCAATATGTAATTCAAACCTATAATTTCGGCCCTCCAAGAGCTACAGAAAACCTATCTTTCACAGGTGTGAGAGGATAGAGCCCAAAAATAGATTTTCTTTCTTCTTCTTGGTTTCCTCTTGCTTCCTATACCTTCGCTCTTGCTTTCTTCTTGTTCCCAACATTAGATCGAACTTCTCCTTGAGAGAGATCGAATTGGTGTCTAGTGAGGTTGAATCTTCTTCTATTTATACACATCTGTGGGGTTCGAATTCCTCACTTTAGGCCGACTTCTCCCTACCAAGGCCGACTTGTGCTTGGAGGCTCATAAAACTTTCTAGACTCAATATCTATATTGCTTACATGTTACAACTTGCCCAATAGGGTCTTATACAAATTATTTGACTCAAGAAAAAGATTCCTTTGACACAACAAACCATAGAAGCATGAAGAACATGCTTGACCTAGATGACCATCAAAATTAAGCATGAAACCCATCCTTAAAATAATATTTTTCTTTCTTCCTTTCTTGTAACATAAAATATATATAACGACATAAGTATATTAACAATTATGAAGACCAAAACTAATTACATTTTCCAACACTCCCTCTTAACTAGGGAGGTATTCATAATTGTATAACTAGTACAAGGTTATTCTCAAACTGAAGAGTTCTCATAAGAAGAGTCGGACTGGTAAGCCATCTTTAAGCATCAACATCATGACCAGCATTGTTAGCAAAGTAAGGCCTTAACTTGACAAGCTCTTTCTTATACAAGAGAATAATGATGGGAGGCTTTACATGGGATACCACACTACCTCTTCAAGGTGCATACCCCATCTGAATGTTCACTAGGTATGTCCTTTTAGGACTATTCTTATCTTGGATTTCCAATCCTCAAAGAATATTGGTCCTCTTTCACAACTCTTATCTTGGATACCTGTCCAACCCTCAACGAGTGTCGGTCCATTTCCTATCTTGGATTTTATATCATCAAGGAAATTAAAGATGCTTATACAATCCTCCACTCTCCATTCTCCCTCCATGGCCTTCACTTAGACTTACGATTGTTAGGCCTAGTCAAGTGCATGACACATGAAGGAGAGAATACAAATGTGATGTTTATCATCACTCCCTCTCAATCAAAGAGTAAATCCCTATTCCTTCTTGATTAAGGAATATATCTTTGCTCCTATTTAAGAAGACTCCTTTTCTCCCTCTCAAATATAGAGGAGATTCCTAGCTTCCTCTCAATTGAGAAGTCATAACCACAAGCTCTTTAGCTTGTCTTTGTAAGTGTATCAGCGATCAATTCTTCATGGAGATAGTTGCATGGCTCCCTCTTTTCTTTGGTATCTCATCATATTGAGTTTCTTCTTTCCTGGATATTATGGAGCCATCCTCTGCCTTCAATCTTGTGACAAGGTTCAGGTCATCAATCTTGTATATCACTTTCCTCTAGCCATCATCAATGAAGGCATCATTATATTGACCCTTCAAAACATAGCTCCCTTTGAAAATGATCTTTGTGAACATCAAGTTATCCTCTTATTCTGCTACCTTTCAATCCCAAGGTGATGATGTGAGCATCTTTACTTCATAATTGCCAAAATCATATACTCAATTCATATGTTCTTTGAATTGAGTTCAACACCCACATTTGAACTTGCCTCAATTTTCATCATGCATTCCCGCAACATCCTACCAGCTAGCAAAGCAATATGCTAACCAAATAACCAATATCAAAGTATTAAGTATCAAACTTACTTTGTCATGATGGCTCACTCATTAAATGATCAGCTTACTTGAGTTCTTCGAGATCAACATCCTCTCATATGATCCATCTCCGCAAGAATCTTCCTTTATGCATTCATTTTAATGAAAGTGCCCATGGATCGAACTTGATTACCAAGCTACAATATCTTCCTTGGAGTTGTCATTGTTAACTGCCTTTCTTTCATCCTGAGACTATACTGGATGTTGATCATATTTGTGCCATGCAATCATGTGAGAAAGATTTGATTTCCATCCATTCCAAAGCATATCAAATTTCTTCTTTAGAGCATCATGTAGCATCCTTTTCTTTGACATATAGTTCTCAAAGGTTTGCATTTAGGGATCCCAAGATCACCTACTTGTTTCCCTTCAATAGCTTTAAGGTGACCCAACCAAATTGAACTCTATTCATTAGCACAACAACATCAACAAGGAGATACCTTGATTCCTATTCCTCTTGCCCACAAGTTATGTGCAACATATTTGAGTTGTGATAGACCTGGTTAGGGCTCATGTCAGCACTAAAACACTATTGCAACCCCTCCTAACAAACTTGAGTACTCCTCCAAATATTTGTGTTGTCCCTTCTATGAATGCGACTTGGTGTTAGGACACCTTTTAAGCCTCTCGTCCCTCTCCAAAAAAGAAACAACCCACCTGCAATTACATAGAATTTTGCGGCCCTAATATAGAGAGAAACTAGTTCTTAAATATGCACAAACCAACCCAAATCTTCCTCCTATAGCCTCAACGTCCTACCCATGCAACTCGGCCCTCCGAAAGGTCTAGAAAAGACATCAACCTTGCTCTTTTCACCTTTGCTAGCGTCCCTCGCTTCTGCGGATATTTTAGAGATCAGTCCTTGATGTGTTTTGCACTTGGATGATGATCCTAAAATTCTTTGATGCTTCTCTGCCTTCATTCCAAAGAGCCTTCAAATTGATGATCTTTTAAGAAATATCAATGTTTAAGATAATGAAATATTCCTTCAAGATTATGGAATCAACCAGAGAACCTTCAACAAGAACTTGTAATCTTCATTAACCCTTCCCTTAATGAGAGTTGAAAGTAATATCCTTCCTTCCTTCAACAGGAACTTGATCCTTCTAAAGATGACGAGGTCTTCATTTTGCCCTTCCTTGTATCCTTAGCAAATGATTCCCCTTGACAAACAAATCCTTCAAGATGATCTTCCAAATGCCTTCTCTTGTTCACCTTAGCTCTAAAACCATGTTGCAGAATGTAGTAAGGAAACTATTAATTCAAGTTTCTCCTTAACCTTAATAATTGCTTGTGAGCTTTATTTATCTTCTTGTGTTTCTTTATTAGATCTTTCCATCAAACAATTATTAAGAGCAAAACAATATAGACAATGGACACAAGTGATAGGCTCCATGCCAAGGCAAAACCCCTACAAGGGGAAAACCCAGAAAACCTTCTCTTGTAATAAAAGATGCTTCAAATGAGAAAACCAAGACCCAAAACCCTAGACCAAGTCCTCCTCCAAGCAACAAGTTAGCCCTCAAAGAAGCCCTTCCAATCAGGTCAAAGATCAACCAAATCAACAAGGATCAATTCTACTTCAACCAGCTTCCAACTTCAACTTCGGCCCCTAGCTTCGACCTACAACTTCAAAATGCAATTTGGACCTGCAGTTTCAGCCTCTCAAGAGCTACAAAAACCGTAACTTTCGCACATGTGAGAGAATAAAGCCCAAAAAAAAAGATTTTGTTTCTTCTTCTTAGTTTCTTCTTGCTTCCTAGACCTTCACTCTTGCTTTCTCCTTGTTCCCAACATTAGATCAAACTTCTTCTTGAAAGAGATCGAATTGGTGTCTAATGAGGTCAAATCTGATTCTATTTATACACATCTGTGGGGTTCGAATTCCTCCTTTTAGGCCTACTTGTCCCTACCAGGGCAAACTTGTGCTTAGAGGCTCAAAGAACCTTATAGACTCAAAATCAATATCTTTTACATGTTACAACTTGCCCGATATGGTCTTATACAATTGATTTAACTAAGGAAAAATGTTAATTTGACACGACAAACCCTAGAAGCATCAAGAACATGCTTGACCTAGATGACCATCAAAATTGAGCATGAAACCCATGCTTAAAATAATGTTTTTCTTTCTTCATTTTCTTGTAACATAAGATATACATAATGGCATGAGTACATTAACAATTATGAAGAACAAAACTAGTTACATTTTCCAACAAAGTTATACATGTCGCAATGTTTTTAAGGCATTTCATTGAGCTTTCAACCCTTTGAAGATCAAGTCTAAGGTAGCGTGGAGTTATCTTTGCAAATGAACCTTGAAGATCTCATTGGTTAATTTTTGCATGAGCATTTGATAAACACTTGAAGTCTTGCCATCCCATTGTATCTGAAACTTTAGCCCTTTTGCTACTATACAAGTATTCCGAGTTATAGATCTTGGATGGAATCGTTAGCATTTTAACCTCCTGTAGCAAGTTCGAGTACAGGTTGTATACCATTGTTAACCTACCAATTTGCACAGATAGTTAGGGTATTTATAGACAAGGGTTGATTCGATGTGGAAGCTCGAGTTCTAAATCAATATGCAAGGCACTACAAGTATCACAGATAGCTGAGTTGGATGTTGGCTTACAAATTGTCCCTAGAGGTTCTGAATTTAATTAGCATTGATTACAAGTGGTTATTGAGCATAAAATGACTAAGGTCTATTAGTGTCATCAAAACATCTACACAATGCATGTGTGATTTAGAGGTTGCGTGTTGGCAGCAAAAGGTATTGATGTGCCCATGTCATCGGCCATGAGTCTTACAAGCCTGCAATTGTTTATAAGTTCGTCAACTTGAGTTGAAGATAATTGGATTCATTCGTTGTGTATGTGTATTTGCAAATGGATGGTATATTGGGAAAATTATATATAAGCATAGTGGGCCCCAATTGTAAGATCAAAATCTTTATTTCACTTTTATTTTTTAAAAAGGTTCACTTTGTCGCATAACTAACAAATGTGGGTGGTCCAGCAAGTCATTTGGAGGATGCCTAAAAGAATTAAATCATAGAACACATAATTTGATATATGGCTATATAGTTATTTTGGGTCCAAATTGGAAACTGGAAGATGTTGGGCAATTTGTAGAATGATTAGTCTACTATATGGTTTGACATGAATTTTGAAAGCATTATTGATCCAAATTGAGAACCGAGAAAAGCACTGAGATCAGGGCTTAGAGACAACCCTAGTTGAAGCATTTGCAGTGGTTGTAGAAATAGCAATGATAGTGAATTGTGACAGTGATGTTTGTGGTTGATCAAATTATTGCTAGAGTTTTAGCAAAAAGAGAGCCTTGTTGATCTGTTGATGGGATAAGGTTTCAGCGGCAAAAGTATTGCAACCTGGGTTTGGTATCGATGTTAAGATTTGTTGCATATTAGTACTAGGGTTTGACAAAGGCACATGTGACTTGAATAGAACTATTGAGATAAGGTTTGTTGTTAATATTTAGAGATTCATATATTCAGACTAGTGAAGAAAATATTGATGCAGTGACTAAAGCTATTGATGTTTGATCTTATTGTTAGAAAATCAGAAAGGAAGAAATATTTTCTTATACTTGATAATTACTTGTGATGTTCTTGGTTTCTTATTAGATTCCTTTATATCTTCTTTCTTTTAGTTCATCAAGCAATTACCAAAGCAATAGCACATAAATCAATGGACACCCAATATATGCTCACAACCAGGGCAAAACCCCTCTGTAGGGGAAAACCCAGTCAATAATTCTTCCTTCAATAGTTTTCCTGAGATATTCCAAGACTCTAGACCTTGACACAGACTTTCCTCCACACCAAGTCAACCTTCTTCTTCCTTTGCAAATGATCCTACTCGACCAGACAGTAGCAACAACAATAGCAACACTTTCTTCGACCAGCAACTTCAACCTTGCCATAAAGACTTCGATCTTCACTAAAAGATTTTGATCCTCACTTAGAAACTTCAATCTTGCCCCAATACAGCTTCTTGAGGTAGCAGCATCTAGCACCAGCAACTTCGAGCTATGGCAGCAACAACTAGCTATGGCATCAACTAGAGAGCTTCAATCTTCCAAACCAAGGCACGAGAGAGAGAGATAGATGAACCAAAACTTCGAATTTCCTTCTTTCCTTCACTTAGACCAAACTCGCACTACTTTTGCCTTCCTTCCTCTATTTCACACTTTTTCCCAGCTTCAAGAGATATCAAACTTCCTTGTTGTGAGTGTTCTTCAAATGGAATTTGAACTGCTTCATTTATAGTCCTTTGGTGAGGTCTAATAGCCTTCTTTGAGCCCAACTTGGTGTGGAGGCAACATAATTCATATTTGACTCAATACTTAATCCTTTTACGTGATTCAAAAGCCCAAGAAGGGTCTCTTTAAAAGTACAATGACTCTATTAACTCAGAATAAATCCTAGAAGTCCTCAATGGGGGCTTTCACCTAAAACAATGTGACCCAAGCATGAAACCCATGCTTTAATAAGTCATAATAATAATAATAATTCTTTTATTTATTCTTTTAAAAAGTACATTACATGATGACTCAAATACATTTAATGAAGACCAAACCTAGTTACATTTTCCAACACTCCCTCTTAACTAGGGAGGTATTCATTATATACAAGTACAAGGAAGATCTCAACTATATGAACCATGAAGAACTTTAGGCACCACAATGCCATGGACTAGATTCCTGACCAAGGCAATCTATCTATTGGTCTCTCAACAATTTAGGCACTGCAATGCCATGGACTAGATTCCTGACAAGGGCAATCTACTCAAGTGGGACTAAGATGGGCTCAAGCTTTCAGCGTCTATAGGTACCATCAGGGTTAATTGCTAATAATCAACCTAAGATTCCAAGTGTGTATCAAAAACAAAACTCTACAATCAACGCCACCCTTCCAACTTCAAGGCCTAGACATCAACATAAAGTGTCGACCAAAAGTCCTCCGAGACAATGCTTCACTAACAAAGCCTCAACACTCCTTGATACAGCAGATCAAGGACAACCAATCTCTCCCAATCAAACTAACTGGTAGCCAGCATGTTATCAAAACCTTCGAGAGATTTACATGTACAAACACAACCCCAATCAATAATATACTTTTACGTATCATAAATAAACACAAACCTTCGGGGTTTTCTTGATGTTGCTTCTCAAACTCGATGCCCCAATCCACTGAATCTTTGATACTTTTCATACAACAACATATCCTTCAAACTTCACTCTCCATTCAAAATTATGCTCTCCCTCCCAACCAAGGAGATTTTCTCTATCTAGGCTCCCTCTTAACCTAGGGAAATCAACTTCTTCTTTTCGACATTGGAGAATCTTTTGTGGCTTCCATCCATTTTATTATAGTTATTCACATCAACTTTTTTATTTCGATCATCTCCACCATCTTGAAGATAGTGTACTTGCACAACTTAGACAGCAAGTACAACCAAAACTATAGAAGCATGAAGTTAATCATCTCAGAATCATGAAAGTATTTCAACTTCATACATATCAAATACCCAAACAAGAGATACATACACATCAGCATTTTGCTAGGGACTTTGCATGAACCCTAGACCTATTTCATCAAAGCTTGTAAAGCAACTCCTAGAATACATGTGTTAGAATTCCCACTAAAGTTTCATACAACCTCTAGATTATATAAGCTTTTAACAACCAACAGCCAATCACAGCTCAATCAATAATATAGCTAGCATTCACAAGAATTAGCTACAAAACCTAGATTCCTTAATTACACAATCTCAACAATAACTATATATAAATAAATTCGAGATTGTCATATCACACATACTAGAGAATTTAACTACTACTAGGGTTTAGCTGCAAAACCCTAGATTTAAAACATCAACCTTTGACTAGGGCTTGTTTCCAAATCTTGGGATCCATGACCATCAATAATTAGATCAACACTCATATCTCAGGAATTCATCATCAATCATAAGCATAACACATGTCAAGCAATATTAATATATTGGACATATATTGACCTAGACTAAGCTAGGGTTTCAACCACATGGACACATATAAACCTAGGGCTTCATTCCTAGGATCTTACTTTAAATACATAACAAATTTTTTGCTTATAGCGCCAACCAAACCCTAAAGATTAGGGTTTCTTAACATAGCAAACCAAACCCTACAATATAAAAATCTTCAAAGGTTTGGGATTTTAGACAACATCATTTCAACCCTAACAAGTTAGGATTTTCATGATCATATCAAAAGCCCCAAACATGACATCATCAACAAAAACTTCAAATAGCATTTCTCAATAACCCTAAATAGTTTTGGGGTTTCAAACATTAATATAGCATACCCTTAGGTTAGGGTTTTCCGGAAAACATGTCTAGAGTTCTATAAGATTTATTAAGAATATGAGGGTAGATTTATCAAGTGATGAATCACTCGAAACAAGAATCATTGTGATTCAATAAAGAAATCATTGTTTTGTAGTTTGAGGCATACCTTTGTTCCTTCACAAACCTTGTTCTGTGAGGTCCTCTTCCATACTCATTGAGGATATATCAAATGTTTTCCTAATTACGACAATAGACGGAGAATGGTGATTAGTATTTGATATAATCAAATCTTATATAAGTACATGAAACCAGAATTTGAAAAGAAGTGAAATACTTATCTTTGGGAGATTTTGGGGGCTAGCTCCAAAGCTTGAAGGATACCTATAAACTTATAAAACAAGATAAAAATGTCCTTTCCAAAAACATGTTAAAAACCTATAAATTCTAAACATCAAAAATACAAAATAGACTATCTACAACTAGAAGCAAAGGACTTAATAGTGTAAGTTCCTTATATCAAATTCTTCGACCTTGGCTTTCTTTAGGTCGCCTTCTTCAACAACATTGGCTTGATCTCTCTCTTCTTGATTCCTGTATTGTGAGGATAGTCACTCCTGTAGTGACACTTCTTATGATATTGATAGCATTCTACTTTGGACATGTCAACCTTTCCTCTTTCGTCCTTTCTTGAAGTTTCCTTTGTGTTGAGCAGCATAGGCATTTCACACTCCTTCAGGGTTGGCAACTATTGAGATCCTTCATTCTTCTTGACTGCAAGCAGTCCATAGATCTTCAAAAGTGGGAGCTTCCTTCCAATTGTTGAGTCCTGCAGCAAATGCACCCCAAGTAGGTGGTAATCCTAGTATAGCAGTGATCACAAGTTCTTTGTCTGGAACAATTTCATCAATGGCCAAAAGATCATCTCTGATTCTTACTATCTTCACAAAGAAGGAGGCCACTGTATCTTCTTTAGTCATCTTTGTGGTCCTTAGTTCATTCTTCAGGCTTGCAACTTAACCAATGTTCTTAATAGTGAATAACTTTGACAAAGCCTCATACATTTCTTAAGCATGGCCAATGTTGGCGATGAATGGGACAAGGTTGTCATTTATTCCTTCCACCATTAGGTTCATGGCCACTAACTCCAAATCTCTGATCTTTGCTTTATCAGCATCACTGGAGTCTTCTGTAGGCAGGTTTACCTTTCATTCACCAAGTCTAGTACCTTGTTATTTTCAAGGATGAGATCAATCATTTTCTTCCAAGATCTGTAGTTTGTGGCTCCTTCAAGTTTGTTCTCTCCCTTGATTGTGTTAGAAATATTTCCTGAATATCGTAGACTTATTCCCTGAAATAATCATTTTCAATGATTCCCGGATAAAGTGCTTAAGACTGCCTTTAGCTTCTCCTTCCTTCAATAGTTTTCCTAAGATATTCCAAGACTCTAGACCTTGACACAAACTTTCCTCTACACCAAGTCAACCTTCTTCTTCCTTTGCAAATGATCCTACTTGACCAGACAGCAGCAGTAGGGGCACTTTCTTCGACCTTGCCTTAGAGACTTCGATCTTCACTGAAAGATTTCAATCCTCACTTAAAAACTTCGATCTTAACCCAATACAACTTCTTGAGGTAGCAGCATCCAGAACCCAGCAACTTTGACTTATGGCAGCAACAACATGCAGCAACTGGCCATGGCATCAACTAGAGAACTTCGATCTTCCAAACCAAGGCACCAGAGAGAGAGATAGATGGACCAAAACTTTGATTGTCCTTCTTTCCTTCACCTAGACCAAACTTTTTGCTTTCCTTCTTCTATTTCGCACATTTTCCTAGCTTCAAGAGATATCGAACTTGCTTCATGTGAGTGTGCTTCAAATGGAATTCAAACTGCTTCATTTATAGTCCTTTGGTGAGGTCGAATAGCCCTCTTTGAGGCCGACTTAATCATCTTAAGGTCGACTTGGTGTGGAGGCAACATAATTCATATTTGACTCAATACTTGACATTTTTACATGATTCAAAAGCCCAAGAAGGGTCTCTTTAAAAGTACAATGATTCCATTAACTCAGAATAAATCCTAGAAGTCCTCAATGAGGACTCTGACCTAAAACAAGGTGACCCGAGCATGAAATCCATGCTTTAATAAGTCATAATAGTAATAATAATAATTCTTTTCTTTATTCTTTTGACAAGTACATTACATGATGACTCAAATACATTTAATGAAGACCGAACCTAGTTACATTTTCCAACACTTTTGAGCAAAGAGAATTCGTATTGTTGTTGACAACCTTGTGCTAGTATAACAGATTGACAGAGTCAACAATTTGTTATTTTGATGATTGATATTGAGCACATGTGGATCCAATCTGAAAATTGTGAAACATGGTCTGTCAGTTGATTAGGGTAGCAAGGTAGTGCAAGGCATGAGAGTGGAGTCTCCTTTAAGTTGGATCCTGAGAACAGTTTAGGGCGGCAAGGTGGTGTGAGGGCAAGTTGGAGCCTGCACAGGGCGTTGGAGCATCCTTCCAGTCGCAGCTAATAAGCAAGGTGTTGGAGCAACCTTTAGATCAAAGCTTGTAAACTAAGGCTTTGGAGCATCCTTCCAATTGCAATTGGTAAACAAGGCATTAGAGTGTCCTTCAAGTTGGAGCCTATAAATCAAGGGGTTGGACCGTCCTTCAATTGAAGTTGAAAACATTGATGTAAACTTTATTGAAGACAAATTTTAAGAAGTGTTTGGTGGTTTTTCCCCTGGAAGGGTTTCCACCTAAAATCTATTGTCTATTGTCTTGATGTTTGTGCATTGTTGAATGGTGTTGTTTACTGTTCATGTGATGTGATTTTGAACTAATGTTAATGATAATTAATGCCATGTGAAGTTAAAAAACAATAATTAAAGAGAAATATTGATTCACCCGCCTCCTAGTGTTTCCAACAATTGGGTCAATCCATGTCGACCTTGATTTGGGCCCAAAATTTAAATTTTAAATCAAATGTTTTCCCTTCTAATTTCTAAGTCGGCCTATTCTAAAGCCACCTCCACAAATCTATATAAATCAAGGGCATTTGGATCCTTAGGTGCACCGAATCTATTGAGGATCTTCTCTATGCATCCTTGTGATCTACCTGCGCCCTTGAGGAGTTGTTGAAGCTCAAATAGGGTTTTTGGTCTTGAATTTTATCTTTGAGTAAATGATTTGTATGGGTCTTTGTTGGGTTCACATGTTTACTTGCAGGTGGATTTGAAGCAACCAGCATTGTCTGCAACCTTCGTTGGGCATTTCATGAGCTTTAGTCCCTTTTAAAACCGGGGCTAAGACCAAGACATATTTTTGAAGCTTTCGTTGGACTACATTCATCTTTGTGACTCCGGCTCAATTTTGACAAAGGGCCTCATTCCACGTGAAATCCTATAGTATGTATTTCTTGTAGCATGGTGCCACCTTTGGATACAACGATGGTCAAAGGATATTGAAATTATGGATCGTGAGATGGTCAAGGCTTGTTATTTTGGCCCATCTTTGCGTTGACACATCAGTGAAAATCATTGTGGCTTCTAAGGCTCACTTCAACGCAAAACTGGATCAAGTTTCAAAACGAACTATTGAAGTTGATATGTTGAGCTCAGCATATGTTGTGTGGTCTTGCGTACACCTGTTGCTATGTGTCTAGATCTGTGGAAATTTATTAGATAATGTGAAGGTATTCAAAACTAAGAAATCGAGTGTAGATTGGAAGTGTTGTAATTGTTGTGCAATGGGTCAGATAGTTGTTACGTATCATGAGATACTTACACAGCAATATAGTTACAGAATAATTGTGGTCTTGATTAGTCAAAGGATGCAAGCACCTTCTACAAAGTTCACAGTTCGCCAAAAGGACTAACGCGTTCAAGTACAATTTTCACTGCATCGATTATATTATAAACTGGATTAGTGTATTCATGTGACAGAACAAATCTCAAGGTTCTCTTCTATAGCTTTTGTAATCTTGGAGATCTCAAGAATGACCGAAGATCTGAAGATGTTTACGTGGGGATATTCTTGTTTATCTTGCTCTAAGGGTTTTCGCTAGCCTTATTCTTCTACTGTGGTATTCAGCCTCTGAAATAGGGCAATCTTGTGACAAATTTTTTGAAGTTAAACTGAGTCTTTCTCTAAGCTAATATAGGAGAGCAGGAGGCCTTGTCACCAGTTCACAAGTTCTTGTTGCAATGAAGTCTGCAAATGGTCTAATCTAAAAGGTATTTTTTTTGTTTTTCTCTTTCAAGCAAGCAATCCAGGCAAGAAGGGCTTGTTGAACCTATTTTGTCACAATTCCAAGGAAGTAGTTGTACAAAAAATTTCGAATTTCAAAATCATCAGCCAGCCGGTTCTTATGACATTCTAAACCCAATTTCTACAAATTGTAATGTAAATGATGCTAGTACGATCATTTAATTATGTAACAACCTAAGTAAACCTATGGTTTTGGCAACAAATTTCATCATAGGAGGTTTTTCGTCTCACTGATCTTTGTGTGTTTCTAAACACCAATAATCAGTAGACTTTTTCCCTCCAACTTAACCCCAAAGATAGGGTGGAATTTATTGTCGAAGTCTTAAGTGAGTCCTAGTGTTCTTAGTCGAGTCTATTGTAAAAGTGATTTGGGAATAATTTAAGCTATTTGGCTAAATTATTTTATTACAGATCACTTGATCTACTAAATCATATTGTGTCGCAGAATTGGGTAATGTTGAGGGTCTATAACGAATGGGTATTCCCCCTTTGAAGATTGAATGTGTAATTATCTGATGTAAATATTTTAGTGCATGGTCCCTCGCAATCAGACACCATGGCTAAAGTATTTGAGGGTGGAAAAATAATTAATCCCCTCATGTCAAATAATTAATTTTCCTAGCAAAAATAAAATTAAATCCTAAACAAGAAAATTAGTTAATTTAGAGTCAAAAAATAAAAATTTGAGAAATTAATTTCTCCAAGTGGAAAATGACCAAAAAAATCGTGGGTCATGAAGAAATCAATTTTTTGAGATCCCCACCAAGGCAAAAATGGATTTTTTAAGAAAAATTAAGCCCTTGGACACTGGTGGTTAAGTCAAAGTCAATTTTTTGAGGAAACTAATCCAAAATAATTATTTTTGGATTAATAAAAAATTATTATAATAAAAAACTCGAAAATTCCTCAAAAATAAGTATTTTCGACTGCAGAGATTAAAATTTGATCAAGTATTTATTGACGATCGAGTTTATTTTGACGAGGATCAAGCCAACTAGTTGTTATTTTCCATTTGGAGGATTTATCTATAAATTAGAAGCCATTTGCTTCTCAAGACAATGATGGTGACTCTGGTCTAAATGTAATTTTGCAATGTTGGTGTGAAGCCACTATTCAGCTAAGAACATTTGAAATTCATAATAAAAGACTTTGGGGTTCAGTTCATGGTGTCTTTGTCTCATTGATTTATGGTGCGTGCTAGGTATGTGTTTTTCTATATTGTGCTTCAATATTATATGAAGTGCTATTTCATTTGTAAATGACAAGAACATTCTATTGGTAAGTTTTGGGCTTATCTTAAGTGATATGATTCATTGTATGATCGGACAAATTTCCCTTAAGAAATATATAGAGTTTGCAAGTTCCATGACCCTTGGGCTCCAAGTTCATGTGGGCACAAGCTGACCTTGTTGGGCACCAGGAAATTTATGTGATTTTCTTACTTCGCTAAGACTGTGGTTAACATCTATCTTTCAAAATGCATCAAGCTATTGTCAATATCATTAAAATTATTATCCAAAAAATCTTTTCAAGCATTGCATACTTGTATATTAATTTTTTTGTAGAATAATTTTTGTATATAAATTTTTCTAACCCTTGTTTTACAACTGGAGTTTGGGGTTATTGTGAAATTTTGTATATATTGGAGTTTTGGGTATTTGTGTTTTCATTTGTGCAGGTGAGATTCAAGAAGATTTGTTGGGTTGGTGCTAGATCTAGGCCCTTGAGGGTAAGACCTAGTCTCCAAAATTTTGCAAGGCTAGCATAAAGATTTTTTTTGCAGTGATTTGGGCAATTATTGAAAGATCTGAAGCAATTTAAATATTGGCAAGGGTTTGTAAAATTTTTAGGGCCTCTAGAGTCTAGGCCCAACGTCCACCCTTGAAGCCCAGCATAGCCCTTTCATCCTAGTCGTCAGCCTCTCTCCTTGTCGTGGACTCCTTTAGGCCTTTAGGCCTAGCCATGAGCCTCTAAAGGGTCTTGGCCTGCCTCCTCATCCCTTGTCGTGGGCTTAAGCACCCTTCTAGCCCTCTCGACCCTCCTTTTTCTCCTCTGTCCTACCTCCTTCCTCATTTGCTTTGCCTTTTCGGCCTTCCCTTCTCCTTTGGCTGCCCTTGTAACCTAGCCACGAGCCCTTAAAAGCCTCAGCCTACCTTTTTAGCCCCTGCGGTAAGCCTTGGCAGCCCCTAAAGCCCTAGTTGCAGCCCTAATTTGGACTTTCCTTGCCTTAACACAAGCCTATAAGGCCTCTTTGCCTCTGCTGCAAGCCTCATTAGGCTTGGTGTTTCCTTGCCTTGGCCTTTGTCCCTCTTCTTTGGCCTTAACCATCCCTAATTTGCCCTCCTTCCCTCTCTATGGTAAGCATTTGATTTTGGAACTGATTTTTGGTGTATTTTGTAGAGGTGTTGGAGTAAAGTTTTGTGTTTTCAGGTGCCATAGCCATTGAAAAAAAAAATTGGCAAGTGGGCTACTTTCTTCAAGGCCTAAGGGTTTGTCCTCTAAAGCCTAAGATTCCTCATTGTTTTGCTACAACAAGATAAACTCTTCGTAACATTGACATAAGACACATTAGATTGGCTTAAAACTAATCTATAAGTTGCCTAAGTCATTAAGTAACATATTGCATTGGTTGGGCACTCATATTTTGGCTTAATTCATGAAAAATAAGTGATTGTCATCTCTGCATAATAAGTTTGATCTATAATAGTGAATTTTAGCATCATAAGAAGGCTAAGTACATTAAAGACATTTTGCATTTTAACTAATGTTAAGAAATTGAGTAATTTGGACTTGTTTGATATATTTGCCATTTAACAATTCATCAAGTAATCTACTGTTGTCATAAAAGTTGGATTATTGCTCATTTGGATAAAGTTGGAACATAAGTAGCATGAGTGCTTTCATTGGTTCATAGTAATTGAAGGCATTGTTTACATTGTCTGTCCTAAATTTGTTTAACATTTGGAGGAGTTTTTCACATGCTAAGTGCACTAACTGTGAGAATTCTATCACTGCAACATCTGATTTACTTTTCCTACTTATTCTTCACTAAGTTATTTATGAAATTCCTTCAATAAACATTAAAATAAATTATGCTACAAATATCACAGCGTAATACAGAAACAAACATATGTACAAGAATCAACACAATGACACATATATTTTGGACAACTGTCCCTGGAAAAACCCAATGTGGGAAAACCAGTGCAGCAAGGGACGATTTTATTATTCAGCAATTCTTCAGTACAACAGGGGGCCAAACTGGCTTACCCACAAAGAGAAAAATTCTCCAGCACTTCTCCCAATCCCAGCATCAGTTTGGCTGACCTCTATGTGGCTCCCAAACACTCTGCATCAACCCCTGCTTGACTGTGTTAGCCCTGGGCCTCTCTGCATCACCCACGCAGGCCCTCTAGTGACTGCGCAGTCTCTTGTTGCCTCTGCGTCTGCTTGAAATGCCCTGTGTCTGCCTCTCCTGCCTCAGCGTTGGTCTCCAATGGACGATCTCATCTCTTTGTTCCGTACTTGCTACCTCTTGCCTGCTCACCAGACCACTAGTTCGAATTTCTCAGCAAACCCCGCTCCAGAAATTGAACTGACTGGTCTCCCTAAATATGTTCTCCAAGTGACCCTCAAGCCTCCTCTTATACTTTTCTTGTTGACAAATCAACAACCGAGATTAAGTCCCTAATCAACGACTAAGATTAACTTTGGCTTGATCCATGACATTTGGACCCTTCTAACACAGTTTTATATTAATCCACATTAATATTTTATTTTCCCTAAATTTAGGCTTAGGGACTCCATTAAAAATATTAATTATTTTAATATCTCCCAAACTATTCAGAATTTGTCCAAACCATTTCTGGGTATTGGAGATCTCAAGTGCTTTAGCCTTTCCACCAATTTTTGTGGCTAGAGCATGTTATGAAACCATCTCACAAAAAGATAGAAAAGATAGTTGAACGCCTTAGAATTCAGCCTCTTCGAAGGGCCAACCTCCTTTACATTACATAAATGAACAATTCTTGGATGATACAAATGACAAAACCGTCTAAGGAGTCACAATATAACCCAGCCGACCTAACAATAATAATATAAAGCCACAAAAATAACAATAGAGGGATTCTATGGGGCACATTAATAACAATATGGGGACAATAGGTGCACAACAATATTAATAAGGCATACAACTACAATAGTAATGGGGTAATCACTATTATTATAGGGACCTAACATGCCCCTCTCCTTCAAGAAAGTGTTGTCCTCAACGCTTGAGTAGTTATGGATGCTTCTGTATAAAATTCTCATCCTCGCATGTGGAATCTTCAACGGATAAGTTCTTCCACTTGATGAGATACTCCGAAATTGATCGATTTCGTAGCTGTCGAGTTCTTGTCTCTGTGACTGCTTCACTAGTATTATAGGGACCTAACAGAGCACATCCGATGCTACCCGAAATCAACACTCCCTCTTAGCAAGGAATGTGCTCTAGTAATACTCCTCATGAGTATCACCTTGATCATCTAGCATCGGTCCTTGTGTTGATGCTAAGCCTCCCTGCCCAACATCCTCTGCACTGCTACATCCTATATTGTTGCCCATGGCTCTGCTACTACCACTATTGCATCTATACAACAACTCCATCTGCATCTGTGTTGTTGTTGGTCCTTTCTCCCAACACTGCATCTACAACTCCCTCTGCATTCGTGTTGTTATCCCTCCCATTTCTGCTACTGAAACAGGTTCTTTAACATCCCCATCTTTTCCCTGAAGTAGTCAAACTTTGTCCTTCCAAGGGCCTTGTTGAGGATGTCTGTCACCTGTTCTCCTATAGGAGTGCAGCTCAACTGTACAGCTCCTCGTTGGACACAATCCCTGACAAAGTGACAACGGATATCAATATGCTTCGACCTATCATGAAACACTGGATTCTCAAAGAGCTTGATGCAACTCTAATTATCACACATGATCCTGGTCGCCTCCATATTCCATCTGAATAAGTTCACAAGCAGTTTTCTAACCCATATGGCCTCACACGAAGTTGTGCTTGCCGCCATATATTCTACCTCAAATGAGCTCAAAGCCACAAACTTATGTTTCGTACTTCACCAGGAGGTCATTCCTAATCCAATGTTGAAACAATACCCAGAGGCACTTTTTCAATCCACTGAACTTCCTGCCCAATCTGCATCAGTAAATCCACTCAAACTGATATCCTTACCTTTGATGTACAAGAGTCCATAAATGACTGTTCCCTGTAAATACCTAAGAATGTGTTTGGTTGTTGCCCAGTGTGCCCTCTTCGATTCCACCATGAACTGACTAAAGGTGTTGACAGCGTAGCAAATGTTTAGCCTTGTATTGGCCAAATACATTAGAGACCCTATGAGCTGCCTGTATAGGGTGGGATCAACATCCTTGTCTTCTGATGCATCAATCTACTGCCAGTTGGTGATCATTGGAGTAGCCATGGGTCTACAGTCCTCCATCCTGAATCCTTTCAAGATTTTTGTAGCATACCTCCCTTGCCCAAGGAAGATTTCTCCCTTCTGTTGCCAAACTTCCAACCCTAGAAAGTAATGCATTCCTCCCAAATCCTTCATATCGAATTTTGTGGCTAGATTCTTCTTGCAGTCCCCAATGAGCCTGGATGATCCTATCAAAAAGAGATCATCCACATACAATACTAAGATTAGCGGCTTGTTCTCTACAACCAGATAGTAGAGATTCAAATCCGCGTCACTCTTGACAAATCCCATCTTCTGCAAGTAGCCATTTATTCGACCATACCATGCTCTAGGTGCTTCTTTCAACCCATAGAAGGCTTTCTTCAATCTGCATACATGAGACTTCTTCTCATGTGTCTCAAAGCCCTCTAGTTGTTCAATGTATACCTCTTCTTCCATTACCTCGTTTAGAAAAGTCGTTTTGACATCCATCTGATGAATCTCCCATCCCATCTGAGCTGCAAGAGATATCACGGTCCTAATAGACGTATACCTGGCTACTGGGGCGAAGGTCTCCTCGTAGTCAGTTCCTTCCTTTTAAGCATACCCCTTAGCCACAAACCTGGCCTTGTATTTCTCAAAATTGTCATTTGCAGCATATTTGATCTTGTAGATCCATCTCGAACCTACCATTGATCTGTCTTGAGGCCTTGGCACTACCTCCCAGATATCATTCACCATTATGGAGTTGTACTCCTCTACCATCGCGTCTAACCAAACCCGATGTTGAGTTGCCTCCTTGAAACTTGCAGGCTCCCCATCCTGAGCTACTAATGCCTGATATCTATCTAGTTGTTTTCGCTCCCTCTTATTGTTTCTTGGCACATCAATGAATTCCTCTGCATCTCGCAGAATCTAACGAAGTTCCCTACTAGTTCTTCCTCTGCTAGCAGGTGCTTCTGTTAGCTCCTTCTCATCCTGAGAATCTTCCTGACCCAAGGAAGAATTTTTTTACTTCCATTGGTTGAAGAGGCTTAACCAACGGCTCCTCTTTTGACTGCTCCTCGACAAGCATCTCACGAGATTTTCTGAAAGCCATGTCCTCCATGAACTTAATATCTCGTCGAACTACTACCTTCTTGCTCCCCAGAAGGTAGATTTTGTATGCCTTAGCGTTCTCGCTATATCCCACCGGATATCCCTTTTCCACAGTTTGATTCAGCTTCTTCCTCTTTTCCTCTGGTATGCAGCAATATGCTAAACTCCCAAATATCTTGAAATCACTGACTTCAGGTGTCTTCCGGGTGAAAACTTTCTCTGGAGTAATCTTGCCCAATGCCCAATGAGGAGTCATGTTCTGAACATAGATTGATGTGTTACATGCTTCTGCCCACAGGAATTTTGGAATATACTGATCATACATCATGTCCCTTGTTGCTTCTACAGTAGTCTTGTTCTTTATTTATGCTACTCCATTATGCTTCGGATTGTAGGGAGTTGTCCACTCTCTTCTGATGCCCTCCTTAGCGCAAAAATAAGTGAAGGCCTTATCGACATACTCTCCACCATTATCTGAGTGCAAAACTCTTATTTTATTCCCAGTCAAATTCTCTACCAGAGCCTCTCCACCAATTTTCCTAGCTGGAGCACATCCGATGCTACCCCAAATCAACACTAACACTTCTGGTTTATTGTGAGTTTCAAAGTTTCCAAGTTTGCACTTGAATAAATTCACTCACACAAGCACTTGATCAAGAATTGAATATCATTGAATGTCTCTAGAGCAATTTGTGATATTGGGTAATTGATACTCTGATAATCATTGTGTGTTCTTAAGATTGGTGAATCTAGTTACACATCTATTAATAATTGTCTTGTTAACATTCTTGAGGAATATTGGCTAGGAATATTTACAATCTCACATTGTCTCATTGGCAAATTATCTAAGTGGATAAGTACTATATTGTCCTTTTTGTTCCATGGTTAAAATCATTCGTGTATGATATCTTTATCTTGAGCATATTGGTGATCTTTGATTCAAGTAATTGTTAAGCAACCGTATTGTGGATATCTCTTGTTGACACTTGTTAATTTGGCACATATTCTTGTAGTTAAGATTGATTTTCCATTCATCAATTAAGTACTCTTGTCATAAGATAATCAAAACCAAGTAGTTAACATAAACAATCTTAACTCAAGAAAACACTCAATAATACTGCATTAATCATCCTATGGTTAAAACTGCATTTCATAACTTACCTCCAAGCATAAGCTTGGTTGATATAAAGTAGGACAACCTTTCTCACCTAGCTTGAGAAGCCTAGCACCTCTTTAGTGGTTAACACGGTGACCTTGCAGTCATCAAAACAACAGTCTCTGCAGCGCCGAGTGGTTAGTACATGAAAAAGCCTTTACTTGCTTCCCCTTGGCCTCTTTCTCACAACCTACTCTAGAGACTAGCTTTAAAATAGTTAAGAGAAAGGATACACCTAGAATAGGCATCTAATTAAAAGCAACCAAGATTCTTGCATCACACATAAGTCTTAGGATTTGCATAGCATACAAGGTAATTAAGCATTCAAGTTGCGGTTGCCCATCCGATTACTTGGTCTTTAATAGATATAAAGCAAGTTGACTCCATTAGGCATTGGTCTCAATAAGAATTTAATCTAGTCTCTAACAGCTTGTTAAATCAACCAAGTGGCTAGGTCATTCAACTGTGTCTACCAGACTTGTTGGTTGCCAACGAGTCTTGCATTTCTATCTTCCATAGGGACTACTCCCCATAGTATGTTGTTGGGATACAGTTAGAACGGAGTGTCCGTGGATCAGAGTGACAACCCCCGCCCTGAGTCATTGTTGCACTGTGCCTATACAATCTAAGTGACAATAAGGCCTAAAGACCACAAGCATGCAAACAAGTTGGGCAAGGAGGACCTAGCATGTTGTCATCAAGCAAGTTAAACGAGGACTTGAAGACGGAGCATGCAAACGATCTAAAAGTGAAAGGACTTTCTAGCCTGTAAGGTAAGAATTATAGCCCAGTAGCTCGATTGCCATAGATATTTTCTCAGCATATTGTTTGATATATTGTGTTATAATAAGGAAGTTTTTGTCGGGAGAAAGATAAGTGACCAATTTCATGTTGCATGCTAACTTGATTTATAAAGAGACTTATACATCACACGTTGTTGTCGAACAGTGTCCTAAGATAAGAACCTAAAGCTAAAAGGTAAACACCCTCTTATTTGTTTCAAATGTGGAAAAATAAGTCATTATGCTACAAAATGTCCTCATAAGCATGATAGTGATGATGAAGAAAATTCTAAAAGGATGGTATATAAAAAGAAAGGGTTCAATAAGAAGAATTTCCTCTCTAAGCAAGATGAGTCTGATGAAGATGAATTTGTAGTCATCAAAAAGAAATTAATTAACCAGTCCCCTCACTGCAAAGGAGGTAATGAAGAATCAGATGAAGAAAATGACCATGTTGGAAGCCAAGAAGTATTATTCATGGCATTCACAAATGATAGTGACTCAGGGCTAGATGGAAATGTAGATGAATTGTTAATAAGTGCCATTGAAGAAAATGAGAAGTTACAGAATAAAATCATCTCACAAGGTAGAAAACGAGGAAACAAAAAGAAGGGAAGATCTCTTGAAAAATAAGCTAAAAGAAAAAGAAGAAGCTTGCGAAGAACATGAAGCCGAAATAATATCTCTGAGGAAGGAATTGGAGCAAGTTAAAAAGGGTTGGAAAAGCTCGCAAATACTTGACAATATCCTAAATAATCAAAAACCTCAACATGACAAATCTGGAATAGGTTTTAAGGTAGAATCATCAAGTACGAAGAATAATGCGAAAAGCTATCTCGACATACTTTCCAGCAACCCAAAAGAAGAAAAATTATTTCATCAAAGGCTCATCCCAGATCCAAAGAATGAAGAGAGAGTAACTCCAAGGAAGAATGTTGATTCAAATCATGGCTATTACAACAAGTACAAAACTATCTTTTTTGGGCATTGTTTCCATTGTAAAAATTTTGGTCATCAAGCTAGACATTGCATGGCTCGTAAGAATGACACACCAAAACTAAAGGATCAAATAAACAAACCATATGGCCCCAAAGGGCAAGGATAAATCAGGACCTACAATTCTTTTGATCCCTTGGCCAAATTTGATCTGATTTGCTCATTATGTAATAATAATGGACACAATGAACAAAATTGCCCACTCAAAAGAGGAAAAGCAAGAAGTGAGAATCCCAACATGGATAAATGTGGCCTAGCTCTATGTGCTCCAAATAATGAAAATCATTGGTTTGTGGATAGTGGGTGCTCCAAACACACGATAGGGGACAAAGGGAAGTTTGTCTCACTGAACAAAAAGGAAGGAAATCTATCCTTTGAAAGTGGATCTGTCAAAATTGCTAAAAAAGGAACTGTTACTCTTATTAATGGAAAAGGAAAAGCTCAAAATGCTTTGCTAGTAAACAGGCTCAAACACAACCTTCTGAGTGTTAGCCAAATCTGTGATCAAGGACATAATGTTGTCTTTAGCACCAAAGGCTGTGAAATAAGGAACTCTTCCTCAAGGGAACTTGTGGCGAAAGGGATTAGAACACCAGACAACATCTATATTCTGAACAAGATTCAAGAAGATAAATGCTACTTAAGTCAAACAAATGAAAGTTGGTTGTGGCACAAGTGACTTGGACATACAAGCTTCAATAACTTGATCAATATCAGCAAGATTAAAGCGGTACGAGACATTCCAAAGTTATTCAAACCAAATCAAGGAGTATGTGGCCCATGTCAACATGGAAAGCAAACTAGAACAAGTCACAAGACCAAGGAGTTCTCTACATCAAAGCCTTTGGAGATCATTCATGCTGATTTATGTGGACCAACTAGAACTCCGGCACTCCAAGGAAAAAGGTACTTTGCTTTATTTGTTGATGACTATACTAGAATGATGTGGGTATATTTTATAAAATATAAATCCGGAGCATTTGAGTATTTTAAGAATCTTAAAGCTCTTGTGGAAAATGAAAAGGACTCTAAGATTAAGTGTCTCAGAAGTTCTGAACAAATAGAGGGGGAGAATTCACATCAAAAGAATTTGATGAATTCTGTAAAAATACATGGAATTAAAAGAGAACTCTTTTCTGCCAGAACACCAAAGCAAAATGGGGTAGTTGAAAGAAGAAACAGAATAGTTCAAGAAATGGCAAGAACAATGTTAATAGCAGCTAACTTTCAGACAAAATTCTGGAAAGAAGCAGTCGAGACAGTTGTCTATACATTGAATCGAACTTAATTGAGACCAAATAATGAAAAGACTCCTTATGAATTATGGAAAGGAAGACCTGCATCAATGAAATACTTCAAGATTTTTGGAAGCAAGTGCTTCATAAAAATCAATGATGACTCACCAGGAAAATTTGATTCACGGGTTGACGAAGGGATCTTTCTTGGATATTTTATAAGAAGCAAAGCCTACAAGTGCTACAATAACTGACTACAAAAAATAGTGGAAAGCATCGATGTAAAAATTGATGTAGACCTTCCAGAAAAAGAAATTGAAGAACATGAAGTTGATCCTCTCATTGAAGAAGAAGAACCTGAAAAAGAAAAAAAAAGATCAAGAAAAAACCAAGGAAAAAGAACCATCTCAAACCCCTTCAAAGATAAAATTTCTCCAAAAATATCACCCAGAAGAGCAGATTATTGGCAATATGTATGAAGGGATGCAAACCCGAAGAAGGATGACTAGTACACCAAAGAAGAATGATGTTTCTCTTCTATCCATGATAGAACCAGAAACATTTACTCAAGCAAGGATCCTCATTGGATAAAAGCCATGGAAGAAGAAATGTCTCAAATTGAGGAGAATGAGACATGGGAGCTGGTACCTTGTCCAGAGGACAAAAACATAATAGGAACCAAATGGTTATTCAAAAAAAAAATGAATGAAGTTGGACAAATCATCAAAAACAAGGCAAGGCTTGTTTGTAAAGGTTATTCACAAATTGAAGGAATTGACTTTGAAGAAACATTTGCACCAATAGCTCGTGTGGAAGCTATCAAGATGTTCTTGACATTTGCTTGCTCAATAGGATTCAAAATCTATCAAATGGACGTAAAATCAGTATTTTTGAATGGGGAACTCAAGGAAGAAGTCTACATGGAGCAACCAGAGGGTTCAATCTAACAGAAGGAAAAGACTATGTTTGTAAGTTGAAAAAGGCATTATATGGGTTGAAACAAGCTCCTAAAGCTTGGTACGCAATATTGGATCACTATCTACAACAACAAGGCTTCAAGAAGGGGGTGGCAAGAAGTAATCTCTACATAAAGACGGATGAGGATAAGTTACTAGTCATACTTGTTTATCTTGATGATCTGATTTTTGCTAGTAATAATGATGAGATGAGCCATGAGTTTTCTCAAAATATGTCAAAACAGTTCGAGATGTCGATGATAGGAGAGTTATCTTACTTCCTTGGACTACAAGTATTTCAAACCATGGCAGGTATGTTCATATCTCAAGCCAAATATCTTAAAAACATGCTTAAAAGATATGGAATGGAAGATTGTGCACTCAAGAGCACACCTATGACCACAAATTGTAAATTAAGCAAAGATGATGACTCCCCTCCAGTAGATGCAACTCATTATAGATCAACAATTGGAGCCCTTCTATACTTAATTGCAATGAGACCCAACATTATGCAAGCAATAGGAATGGTGGGAAGATTTCAATCAGCCCCTAAACAATCCCATTTGACCACTGTAAAAAGAATTCGCAAATACTTGAAAAGAACTCTTGATTTCGGCCTTTGGTACCCTAAGAGCTCAACTCTTACTGTGACTGCATACACCAATGCTGATTGGGCCGGAAGTGTCGATGATCGAAAAATTACTAGTGGAAATGCATTCTTTCTGGGAGACTATTTAGTATCTTGGCTCAGCAAAAAACAAACATTCATATCACTATCTACAGCTGAAGCTGAGTATATAGATGTCACGGATTGTTGTACTCAAATATTATGGATGAAGGAAGCTTTAAAAGATGTCAACATAGGTACAAATAAACCAATTACCATCTATTGTGACAACACAAGTGCGATCAACCTCAGTAGAAATCCAGTGATGCACTCAAAGACCAAACATATACCAATCAAGTATCACTTCGTTCGTGAACAAGTAGCTTAACAAAACATCATCTTGGAATATATCAATACTAAGGTGCAGATAGCTGATATTTTCACAAAATCTCTTCCTCAAGAAGCATCCGAACATCTTCGTCAAAAGATAGGGGTTATCTCTTTAGCATCACTTAAGTTGATTAATAAAGATGTTGTAGGACAGGGGGAGCAGTTCGACAAGGGGAGTCCTTGTGCACTCCTTTGCCACTGATGTCAAAGGGGGAGAGAAGAAGAATATTGCCATCAATGACAAAGGGGGAGATTGTTGATCTAGATTGTCATTAATGGCAATATGAAGCCGAGGAGCTATCAAAGCAGAGCTATCAAAGCAGAGAAGAGAAGCAAGTGTAAGAGCGGAAGATTGAGGAGGAGCCATATCGGGAGTATCGTGTGTAATGTATGCCCAAGAAGAACTGAGAGGAAGAATTCATCAAAAGAAGCAAAGAGGAACATATCAGAGCAGAGAATATTGGAAGTTGTCAAACCAAGAGCGTTATATTGGAGCCGAGGTATGGAGGAGGGTCATGGAGTCGTATTGGATGGCATTAAGAGATGAACGGCGGAGATGAGTTTTCGTCCTAGCAAAAAAGGAACCCAGAGGAGTAGAGCTATCGAAAACCAAAGGAAAAACTATCGGAAGTATCGCATATGCCAAGAGTAAGAGCCATAACAGAGGAGTTAACAATTAATCTCGTAGTTAAACGATTAAGCGCTTTATTTAAGTGATTGATTAATGCACGTGGTTATATTCCAAAAAGCGGGTTTGTAATTGTGGCAGTGGTTCTCGAGCAGATGCAAAATGGTATGTGGTATTTAGAGGAAAGCCCCTGATTCCATTCAATGGTTGACACGTAGCAACTAGAGGAGAGAGAAAAACAGCTCATTTCGGGTGGGTAACTCTCGTGCAAGTAGTCCACCCGAAATGCATGTAGGTTGTTGGATCCAGTGTGGGTTGATCGACAACGAAGGATCAACAGACAATTTTGGGTTGATTGGGTTAAGTCGGGACCATTAGATCTGGAGAGAAGAGATCTATGATGCAGCAAGCTTCTAATGGATTGTGTTGATCGGACCGAGTCTTGATCGTCGGATCTAATACAGAAGAAATCGACGGTGCGGAACGAGGACTCCTATTATATCACGCCCTAATGGTATATCGCTTCCGTCTTATTGGGAGTTATGTATCGCAGTGTTTAAGGCCTTGTCATGTTAAATCTCTGATTGAGATAATACCGCGGACCCGCTGCTCCATTGTAATACGCCCTATTGTAATATCATGTCCGCCGTGTCGGAAGATATGTATCGCAAGTTATAAAGGGATGGAATACTATAAACTGCGATTGCGATATTACTGTGGATCCGATGGATTCATTAAAAACAGTGTATAATCATATCACATCCTGCAGGGGAATCGGCTATCGGCCATCAGTTGTACTATGGGCACAACTTATAAAGACCTCCAAAATGTTGCGATTGTGATTGTGGGTTTAAAGGAATAACTCTGACTGTACATGAATGTTGCGATTGTTGTAAAGAATAAGTCTATCGTTTGAATAATAATAAAGATGCCCTCTCTTCCTAATTAACGTGTCCTGTGAGTATTGATGAATTCGAAGAGACAGAGGAAGCCGAACAGTGAGCGCAAAGGAAGTTGAAAGATCAAGCGAGCGTTGAGGAAGCCGAAGCTCAAGCGAGCAAGGAGGAAGCCAAAGGTCAGGCGTATCAAGCATATAAAACAAAGAACAAGGAAAGTTTAATGTGGCTGGCGAACTGTAAGAAAAAAAGGGAGCCGAAGTTCTAGCAAAAGTGGAAGGAACAG
>APFE030754825.1:107882-124374 GCA_000404065.3 Pinus taeda
ATAAAAACTATATATGGAAGGAGGAAAACTAATTGCCTCAAAAAACAAAAATAAAAAAAAACTCCACCACCAAACAAAGAAAAATAATATTGGATACCTGAAGGCGAGAAGGGAGACCCAGCAAGAACGGAAAGGGGAGAGGAGAGAGAAGGGAAGAAGGGTCAAGAGAAGAGAGCTGGAATCCAGCTTTTACTTAATTTACAACCATCATCCCTATTGAGGTTTTTGGCATACCTCTCTATTTCAATTGCTTCTCTGAGTTTCCTGTGGTGGAAATGGTCAACCCTAGCAATGACTTTGGATTCTTCAATGCAGACATGGTGTTTTGATTTCACAGAATGCTCATCAAGGGCTGATGTGCGAGAGCGATTGTGTCAAATGTCAACGGCATGCTCACCGATTCTCCGTTTAATAGACCTACCTGTCTCTCCAATGTAGGGGATACCATAGAAGCAGGGAATAAGGTAGACCCCTTTCGTGTCTTTAGGGTCAATAAGGTCTTTAACAGATCCAAGGGAATTTTTAATGGTCTGGAGAGGTTTGAGAGAAGAAGAGATATTCATCTTTTTAAGTATATGGGCAATCCTATCCGTGGTCCCTTGGATAAATGGGAGATGAACCTTGGCGATAGGATCAGCATGGGCAAGCTTTACTCTAGGCACTTTGCTGGCTTTCTGAAAGGCCTTGAGGCACTCGATCCTGCTATACCCATTATTTTGAAAAACTCCAAGAAGATGAGATTTCTCTTGATCTTTTTGATGTTACAACTAAGCCATAAGAATAGACGTTTTGATTGTGTTTTAAATTTTGTGAAATAATTTCAAGGATTGTAAGTATTGGATATTATTATAATTTTTTGACATTATGGACTTCCTTTAGATTTTAAAATTTGATGATTATCTTCTACTTCATTTTCCAATTTGTATACTTGTTGCAATTTGTAGACTTGTCATAACAGCTAAGCAAGAGTCCATTTTGTTGACAAAGATGCATATACCAACAAAAAGAAAAATTGCAAGTGAAAAGCCACTCAAATTATCAATTCTCATGTTAATTTTTATAGATTGATTATTGCTCTATCTTTAAATTGGCAACTAGGGCCAAACTCCATGTGGTTCATCTTATTCATGGCTGATAATATTTTTATTAGATTCCTCTCGTCGAGAGGTGTAGGATTGATCTAAAGATCATCCAATTCCGATAAGTATTTATGGAGATATGAATTTATTTTGATTATGGAATAATTATCGAGCCGACTAGCAACTCATGTAGGCTCAGAAGCCCAACAGACGCATCTATTCATCATCAACATTTGTATATAAATACAAGAGGTCTTTTCCTCATTTGGACACACTCAACTCATCACACCTCTCTCTCTCTCTCTAGCGTAGAAAAGAGTCTCTTCTCTCCTGCGCAATAGGTGACTCTCTCTCACACAGGTGGAAGGAAGGATGTAGACTTTAGTGCTGCAATTGCAGAAACAAAGTTTGACCAGCGTTGACCAGAAGACTCCCTCCTCGGGACTGCGTTGTAGGTCCATCTGGACCTCCTCTAAAGGCAACATTTTTTGCTAGTGGAATCAAGCCGATCCGACGATCGGTTTGCGAGATATCGACTCCCCTAGTTTTGATGATGAAGTCGCTAATGCTGATGCTACTGATCCAGGGTTTGCTACTACTGATATAAATCAAATTTTCTTTGTACTATTTCTCTCTACTGAATTATTGAAGATAAAAGAAGATTTGATCAAAGGGTTTCCCCATATTGGGGTTTGTCCCTGGCTAGCCGCCACATCTTCTATCTCTTGTCTTGGCTTGTTTTCTGTTGATCGTTTAATGTTCTATCTACACTTTACTTATGCACATGTGATTGCTAAATTGTTAATAATAATAAGAAAGAGAAGTAAATTGCTCTAAGCATAGAATATACCATAAATTTAACATGGTATCAGAGCTGAGATGAAGACAAAGCCCGAGCAAAAGCAAGAACAATCACTGAAGAGAAGATTGAGAAGGCTTTCCTAAAAGAACTATGGGGTCTTCATCACTCTTTCCTGTCGAAGACAAGCTCCGTGAGAAAGCTGACTATCACGAATGGAAGATGTCTATCAATCTAACCTTAGAAGATCAAGGAGTATTGGACCATGTGAGAGGCAATATTGTTAAGCCTCCATCAAATGCAACCGTTGCTGCCAAGAACAAATGGAAAACCGGTGAAGTCAAAACAAAGAAGATCATTCGAGACTCTATCAACAAGCGCTTGGTGGCCTACATCTACGATAGACTAGTGAGTTTATTTAAAGTTAACGATGCAAATCAAGTTTTGTTTCTTAGAAATAAGCTGAAGGAAATTAAGAAGGGCAAAGATGAGATTATGCAAGCATACTTCTTAAGAATCACCGAGATCAAGAACGATCTCCTATCTCTTGGGGTGACTATTACTGATAGGAAAATGGCACTCATGACTCTTGGAGGATTACCATCTGAATGGTACGTGTTCAGGACTACTCTTCTGAACAATAATGTAATTCATGGTTTCGAGGAATTAATGGCTAGATGCATTCAAGAAGAAACAAGGATTGAAGAGCAAGAAATGCCCATGCCTAAAGGCCCTGCTTTTTCTTCTCATACTAAGAAAAGGAAAAATTTTGGGACTAAATCAAAAAGAAAGGCTGGACCTAAGGGTGGAAGAAAAGGACGATGTTACATTTGCGATAAACCAGGTCACTATGCAAGGGAGTGCCTTGATAGAAAGGACTAAAACCGGGACAATGATCAAAATTCCTCTCATGGAAATCAAAGGAATGGCAAATCTAATAGTAAAGGTAAAAGGAGTGTTGGTAATCAAGGAAGAGGACAACCATTCAAGAAGGCTAGAAATTCCAGGTATGAATCCAACATTGTTGAAAATACGCAAGATGAATATTATCTACTAGTTGCTCTATCTACCTCTGCTCCTTCAGGCTCAATGAGAATTTGGCTCATTGATAGTGGTGCTTCAAGGCACTTCACTAGTTACAAAGAAGTTCTCCATAATCTGATAGAGAAAGAAACCAGCCTAGAAATTGTCCTTGGAGATAATATGAAATATCCTGTGAAAGGTGTAGGCAATGTCTCTCTTAAATTGAATCAAGGTAACACGATCCACTTACAGGATGTATTATATGTACCTAACCTCAAAAAGAACCTAGTGTCCATCTCGGCAATGGAAGACAAAGGCTACAAGGTGAACTTCAGGATGGCAGGGTACGTATATGGAAAAACAATGTTAAAGATGCTTTCACTCTTGGGTTTCGAGCTGATTCATTATATCAAGTCTAAGGAAGTCCGCTAGGTGTCATGTCTTGTGACACATCTCTTCAGTGCAAACTTTGGCATCGGAGGTTTGCCCACCTTCATTATAAAGCTCTACCCGATGTAAGACAAATGGTAACAGGGATGCCTAAGTTCAGATTAGAGCAAGAAGGTGTATGTCCTAGGTGTGTTGAAGGAAAGCTAAAAAGGGGACCATTCCCCTCAAGCCAAAGCAAGACCTCCGATATATTGTAGTTAGTTCACTCAGACATATCTGGTATGATGCCTGTGAACTCCCTGGGAGGATATTTATATTACCTCACTTTTACAGATGATTATTCTTGCAAGACTTGGATATATTTCTTGAAAAAGAAGGATGACGTGTTCTCCTGGTTTCGACACTTCAAAGCCTTGATCGAGAATCAAACTGAAAAGAAGATCAAGATCTTAAGGATTGATAAAGGGACTGAATATGAATCCAACGAGTTTCATGACTTTTGTAAAGAGGCTGACATCAAGAGGGAGACTACTACACCATATACTCCTGAACATAATGGTGTGGCGGAAAGGAAGAACCGTACGATTGTGGAAGCTATCTGTGCCATGCTCCATGATCAAAGACTTCCGAAGTTTCTATGGGTCGAAGCTGCAAACACCGCCATATATGTACAAAATCGATGCCCTCATCAAGCATTGGGTTACAAGACTCCTGAAGAAATGTTTACTGGTAAGAAACCTCATGTATCTCATTTTAGAATTTTTGGAAGCCCTGTATA
This sequence comes from Pinus taeda, assembly GCA_000404065.3. Classification (NCBI taxonomy): domain Eukaryota; kingdom Viridiplantae; phylum Streptophyta; class Pinopsida; order Pinales; family Pinaceae; genus Pinus; species Pinus taeda. Next base: position 111,952 of record APFE030754825.1, read on the forward strand.
TTTTCATGTGCCGAAAGAGAAAAGGAACAAATTGGTTGCATCTGGAAAGAAAGGAATCTTCGTGGGCTATAGTGAAAATACTAAGGGCTATAGAATCTATGTAGCGAATCAAGGGAAGTTGTGATTAGTCATGATGTCACCTTTGACGAAGATATGGCTCTCAGCAAGGTGGACAATCTTCCAACTTTGAGGAGCTCTCAAGAAGCCGACACCAGGGAACCGAAAGAAAAGGATGATGAATCAATGTCTGATGTGGAAGAATTCATGGATCTGATTGATCCTCCTCCACATGAGCCTTCCTCTTCTAGGAAGAGGCCTTCATGGCTTAGGGGGCTACTTGATGATGTTGAAGGGTATGCTGCACCCCGAGGAACCTTCCGTTAAAGTAAGAAACCTAACAAGTATCAGGGATACCTGACCATCATGAGCACGATCATACAAAATGAGCCTTCATCATTCTCAGATGCCATCAAGCATCAAGTATGGAAGGATGTTATGACCAAAGAATATGAGTCTATTATGAAGATTGATGTCTGGGAAGTAGTTCCCAGACCCCTGGACAAGACAGTTGTCACTTCTAAATGGCTTTACAAGATAAAGCATGTAGCAGATGGAAGTACGGAAAAGTATAAGGCTCGTTTTGTTGCTCGTGGTTTCTCCCAGAAGGAAGGTGTAGACTATGACGAGATATTTGCAACTGTTGCCAAATATACCACCATCTGCTTGATCATAGCCCTTGTGGCTTCACAAGGATGGAACCTACATCAAATGGATATCAAGATCGTGTTCTTGCCTAGTTCGATCAAAGAAGAGGTCTACGTGGAGCAACCCAAAGGATTTGAGATTTATGATCGAAAATCTCATGTATGCAAGTTGAAGAAAGCTCTCTATGGGCTGAAGCAAGCACCTCAAGCATGGTATGAGAGGATCGATAGCTACTTGATGGAGCTGGGATTCACTAGGAGTGAAGTCGATCCTAACCTTTACTTTAAGGTTGAAGATGACAAACCTCTCATACTAGTGCTATATGTGGATGACCTCTTCCTAACAAGTGCGGACCCTCTCATTCACAAATGTAAGAGGGAGTTGGCTTCTGAATTTGAAATGAAGGATCTAAGACTGATGCACTATTTCCTAGGACTTGAAGTTTGGCAGAAGCCAAGGGAAATTTTCCTATCTCAAGGAAAATATGTGGTGAAGATTCTGGAAAGATTCGGTATGGTGGAATGCAAGCCTGTAACTACCTCGATGGAGCTTGAATTCAAAAAGTTAAGCGGTATTGTTGCTGGACCTATTTTACGAAATGCCACCGAGTATCGTCATCTCGTCGAAGCATTAATGTTCTTAGTGAACGCCTGTCCAGACATATGCTTTGCAGTCAACACATTGAGCCAACATATGGTTGAACCTCACCACATATATTGGATTGGTGCCAAGAATTTGTTGAGATATCTTCATGGCACAATCACTTACGGGTTAAGATACACTGCCGGAGAAGTCAGCCTACTTGGATATACTGATGTTGATTGGGCAGGCAGTGTGGTGGACCGTAACATCTCTTCTGGGTGTTGTTTGACCTTGGGATCTGCTTTGATATCTTGGATGAGCAAAAAGCAAAAGTCGGTGGCATTGAGCACTCCGAAGCAGAGTATATTGCTGCTAGCATGGCCTCTTGTGAGGTAGTCTAGTTGTGAAAGCTCTTCAGTGAGCTATTTGGATTTACATTGGATACCACCGTGATCCTATGTGACAACCAGAGTGGCATTCGTTTGTCAGAGAATCTCGTATTTCATGATCGCTCCAAGCATATTGATATCAGGTACCACTATATTCGAGATATGGTGCAGCGAGGAGCAATAAGGCTCCAACATATCGATACAGATGAACAGGTCGCCGACATTCTGACAAAGCCCTTAAGGAAAGTCAAATTCCTGACTTTTCGAGAACGACTTGGTGTCGTTCAAAGACCCTCTGATGAGGGTCATGTATGATGTATTGAGCTCTGGGAGCTCTGGGGGGACGAGGTACTTCTTGGAGTGACATATGACCACAAGGTGATTCACCATCCCTTGGTGGTGTACATGTACGCCCCGTGACGAATATGTAGCAGGATGATTGGTTCTCCTGTTCTGGATGATCTGATCTCCATGACGACTATGTAGCAGGATGATTGGTCCTCCTGTGAGGTCTGGATGATGTGTTCTCCATGACGACTATGTAGCAAGATGATTACTTCTCTTGTGAGGCCTGGATGATGTGTTCTCCATGGCGATTGTGTAGCAAGATCATTAGTTCTCCTGTGAGGACAGGATTGATTAGTTCTCCTGTCGAGACATCCTACCCATGCAGTTTGGGACTCATGGGAAGTACCTCTCATCTGATCAATGAGCAGAGAAATGAGGATAGGGACCATAGTAGTACCGATGGACGCATCGTTGTATCTACCATACTCCCTATGCTAGGATGACCTTCAATGATCTGGGATCAATGATAATGGTCTTAGACCAGTGGTAGGAGTTGTACCCATTATGACACTGACTTTGGGTTGGTTGAGGACTAGTCTGGGACCAGTGGTATACACTCTAAGACTGACTTTGAGTCAGTGGAGGATTGTATGATACATCCTCGATCATTTCTTCTTCTTCATAATTCGGACAAAGTAGAGCAGAACAGAGCAGAGCAGAGAAGATCAGAACAGGGCAAAACAAAACAGAGCAAAGCAGGCAGAATAGAGCAGAGCAGAGCAGAGAAGGGGTCACGCTGTACAGGGCAGTGCATTTTTTGGTGGTGGAATCAAGTCGATCCAACGATTGGTTTGTGAGATATCGACTGCCCTAGTTTTGATGATGAAGCTGCTAAGGCTGATGTTGTTGAACTAGGGTTCGCTACTACTGATATAAATCAGATTTTCTTTGTACTATTTCTCTCTACTGAATTATTGAAGATAAAAGAAGATTTGATCAAAGGGTTTCCCCATATTGGGGTTTGTCCCTGGCTAGCCGCCACATCTTGTGTCTCTTGTCTTGGCTTATTTTTTGTTGATCATTTGATGTTCTATCTGCACTTTACTTATGCACATGTGATTGCTAAACTGTGAATAATAATAAGAAAGAGAAGTAAATTGCTTTAAACATAGAACATACCATAAATTTAACAGGCTGATATAGTGAGTGTTTCATATACATTAGAAATAGTTTACCAGGATTGTTCTAGTTCATCTACCTATAAAAGACATATTTATTGAGGTGTAACAGAGTAATCATTGAAACTACTATTGTTTTGTATTCTTGTTTTATATGAGTAAAAGTGTCTTAGAGAAAGGTGTTTTTTTAACCTAAAATACAGGATGGTCGTGGATCAAATGTTGATAATGTTATCTATTTAAAGAAACTGTAGATAAAGTTATAATTATGAAAATGCATCAGTATATATGTGTTTGTGTGTGTGTGTGTGCGTGTGTGCGTGTGCGTGTGTGATTTTGAAAATGTATATAGACGAACCTAAAGTCGAACCCCATCTGAACCTTATCAAAAAATTTGAACCCGAATCAGACATAATAGTAGTTGAAGCCAAACCATGTGACTTAGGTCTAAGTTGTCGCCCATTGTACAAATCAGAGGCAAAGACAAGATCGCATATTTTCGTTGATTGTTCCTTTACACGGTGTTGACCACTGAAGATGCATCTAAAATTTTTAAAGACGAGGATATGTTAGAGGCTTCATGTACCATCAGAGTTCAAAGATCATCAGAGTTTTTTAACTCTAACTTTTGCTTCTCATCTTCTTCTATGTTGTACTCAAATTTCGTAAACCCTGCGAGGATGATGTAAAGTGATGCTTGTGTGATGAATTGAATCATGTAACAGGCCTAAGTAACTTGGGACGTTATCATCAAGTGACTTTACTCTAGGAGGTTTTTTTACTTGGTTAATTATTAGGCTTTGTTTTAAAACTAGGACATTTTGACTTGGAATCGACCTGGTTGACCGAGTCGTAACCCTGCCCAAATCGACTAGGTCAATTATCCAGTTCGTCGGTCGATCTGTTACTGAATTAACCGAGCTTGTTACCAATTTGACCAGTTTGATAACGGACCGATTGAAACGACCGAACACAACTTAAACCGGTCAGTGTTGGTGACGGGAAAAAAAGCGGGTTGGCGAACTTGAAATCACATTGTTTTCTATTTAAACTATTTCCTAGCCCCTCTACCCCTCTCCCATGCCTATAAAGGTGACCCAACCCCCTCATATTTCCTCGTAGCTATCTCATTGCATTTGTGTGAGCATTTGTGAGGAGTTTGTGAGCAAATGGAGTTGGTATTTGGCGCAGCATTGAGGAGTTGTTTTTAAGAGCAGCTTTTGCCATTAAGAAGTTGGTTATTCGAGCAACATTGATTATGTGTTTTTGTTCTAATCTCTATATATTACATGTATTGAATATTGCACTGGGTGCCATTTTGATATAATAAATATATTCATGAACATACATTGATCATATTTTGTCTTCTCTATATTATTCTAAAACTTTGAGTTTGGAAACATAAATGAAAACCTTTAAAAATATGTTTTTCATAAAAAAAAAAATATTTAATGTATATTTTACAAAGGCCGACTCATTGGATCAACTAGGCCAAGTCGATACTGACTTGGAGTCCGAGTCAGAGTCAACCCTCGACCTATTCCAACTCTGAGTTTTAAAACTATCATATTACGTACTTTCGAGGACATAATAATTAATTGAGTTTTTTCCTCCAAGCATAATCCCAAAACCAGAGTGTGGCTTGATGGTGAGGCCTTGGGTGAGTCCTAGTGTCTAGAGTCATTGTATATTACCACACTAGATCACCAGAATTTGATTAGGTCTAGGGGTCATTTAAATAAACAAACAAACATAAACAAAAAAAAACAAAAACAAAAAATCCGTTGGACGGAATTTTTAATAAATTCTGATTGTTAAATGTAATAAGTGATGTCTAAAGAAATTGTATGGGGTATGTGTCCTCAAAATTACACCTCACTCGCAACTTTCTACTAAGACACACTTTGAGGGATAAAAAATAAGTTCTAGACCCTCAAAACCCACTTTTTCCTAAGTTTAGTGGGAAAATGAGAAATAAATAACCCAAAAATAAAATATTTGGAGAAAAATAAAAAAAGCCCACATGCCAAATTGATGTGGAAATGACTTGGAAATTAATCTCAAGTCAAAAATGAGTCAAAGCACTAAGTGTGACGATGAGTTGGCACAAGAATTAATGCACACAGGGAAAACAAATTTGTGGACCAAATTTGGGGCTCAATTTTCCTATGTCAAAAGTCCAATATTTCAGAAGAAAAAAAAAAAAAAAAAAAAAAAAAAAAAAAAAATTCAACGCATGTTTAAAAGATTGAGTTAAGGAGATTTGGGAAATATTTGGTTGAGAAACTTTAGGGAATATGTCTCCAAAATTTACACTTGTACGTGCACCTCTACTCCATCTCCAGGCATAGCTAGTTCAACATTAATGCACAGCACTTCCTAGCAGCTAATGTAGGGCAGATTTAGGTTCGATTTGTCGGAGGTGTCATCACAGGAGTTTATGGCAATTATTGGCTTGAGAAATTCATGGGATTTCTTCCCCTTTCCACCTACATTGACCCACACATGGCACAGCAAGGAAGCAACTCGAATTTTGGCACACAAAGAAAGAGAAAATGTTGTCTACAATCCAGATTTCAACCTCTACACTTGGCAATCAATCTGCACACCAACAAATTTGAATTTTCCTTGTGATCTCATCCCTCTCACCACATGACATTTGGCTCCCACATTGGGATTTTCTCCATTCTATAAATTGAGCAATTGGGCTCTTATTTGGTATTCATGTTATGAGCTATTGGGCTTGAGGAAACTCTGCCAATTTGTATACTTGTTTTTACTAATAATACAAAGACTTTGGCGTATCATTAGTGGTGTTATCTGTCTATCTTGAGGTGATCTCTTTCCAATTATTTTTTGTGTTCCAATTTCTTATGCATGTGGATTGTATTAGCTTCTATTGCCATTCATTGTGGATGTATATGTGCAAGCTATCGTGCATGTATCTTTGATTTAGAGTAATATTCTAGGAGTGAAAATTACTAATTGATTTTTGAAATAATCTTTAGTTTCTTTCACCCATTGTATCGTTCTATTTCCTTTCTGTACACTAGTATTTGTTTCCAAGTGTGTAGAGAATATTTTGGAATTGTGTGAAGGATTCTTTTGGGTGTGGGAGAAGTCTCAAATAGATCAACTCACTCCGAAATTCAAGATACAAAAGACCCATTGATCTCAACCTCAAGGGCTTCATCCAAAGTGAAGCAAAGAAAGGAGTTCCCTTCTTCGTATACTCTAGTTGAATCTCATATAGTTTAAATTCCATATTTCATTAGATCTAAATCTAGAGCTTTCAATGACTATATGAGCAAATTAGAGCATTTTCCTGAACTAGACAAGTATGGAGATTCACTCCCATGCTTGGTTTAGTTCTTGTATACTAGTTGTGTATTATTATTTGTCTTTCTTTCATGCTCTCTCCATTAATTTCCTAATTTGTTTTGCATTCTTTTGAGCAGCAACTCAAGTTCACTTTGGTTACAAGTTTGGAGGAGGGACTCTTCCGAAAACTACTAATTCATCCTTTGCAAGACCCCTACCATTTGTTGGGTAGCATTGTAGCAACGTTGTCAGCCCTTTTGAGGCCCATCCTTGGGAACATGTTCATTATGTTGAGAAATCTAGGGCATCAACAGTTAGGTGATTTCACTACTTTGATAATTGTTTGTGAGAGCTTTTTCACTTCTTGATTAAAATCTTTTCTTGCTTATGTTATTATAGTGTTCTTTTCATCAAGACAACTACCAAAGCATGAACAATAAAGGAGACACGAGAAACAGTATGTAGACTGTCAGCCAAGGCCAAAACCTCTCACTCTTTGAGAGGAAAACCCAAACTGTTAAATTTGGCAACTAGGGCCAAACTCCATGTGGGTCTTCTTATTTATGACCACTGATATGTTTCTTAGATTCCTCTCATCGAGAGGTGTAGGATTGATCTAAGGATCATCCAATTCCGACATGTATTCATGGAGATATGAATTTATTTGTGTTACTTGACAATTTGTCAAGGTCGGCCAGCAACCAAATTACCCCAACTCAACCTCAACATTGCACTATACATAGAGGTGGCCTTCAAGTCATTTCACACACACTTCACTCAAGATCTCTCTCCACTCGTTTGAGTTTGGTGGCAAGAGAGGTTAAGATGATGAAGCCCTAGACACAGGAGGAAAGGAGAATAAGGGAGATGCCCTAGCCACAGATTAAAGAAGGCCCTAATTCTCTGTCCTAAAGGGGATCAAGCCACAGTGAAGAGAGGCTCCTAGGTTGTCTAAAGGAGCTCTAATTTGTAGCTTAAGAAGGCCTAAATCTACAGCCTATTGAGCCCTAATTCACAGCTAAAGAGTGACCCTAACTCTGTAGCAATCAAACCCTAATATACAGCTACAGGAGGAGACATAATCCGCTAGTCAAAAGTTGTCCTAACCGCAATCAAAAGAAGGCTTAATCACAACAAGAGGGAGGCCTAAGTTGCAACCTAGAAGGAGGCCTTATACACAGCTCAAAAGAGACCTAGCTGCAGTCACCTAAGTCGATGTCATAATGAATGATAAAACCGCATTGTTGTAGGTAACTGCGTGGCCTATTTCAGGACTGTTTAGGCATGATCAAGTTGTTCTTGAACTCGGTATACTAGGCAGAAGAATCCGCAAAAAGGAAGAGCTAGGGACTGTTGTTTAAGGGTTGTTTGGATCACTGTTTGAAGGGACCATAGCTTCATTCCACTGCTGGGCTACGCCGCAAGCCATAGCCAACAGTTGGAGGTCTTTTAGGAGTTGTTTTCAGAAGGTAAGCAGCCCTATAAGGTAGTGTATGGTTGGAGGGACTGCATGGAGGCTAGCCGCAGTCAATAGGTGGACTGTGGAGTGTGTTTAAGGTGTTGTGGCACTCAAAGATTGTGCCCTAACTAGTGACCATGTCTGCCATGAAATGCACCAATCCTTGCAGCATATCAAAGGAGCTAGATTAGTTGCCTTGTCATGATTAGTGAAGCAGTGAAGGAAGGAAAGTCTTAATGAAGGAAAGCCTCAGTAATCTAGATAATTGGTTGAGTTGTTCATCTACTGCATATCTTCAGTCCTTAGTATCAGAATGGAAACCTCATTGTGACATCGTCTCGAAGAAGATCTTTGATATCCTATTTGGCAAGTCAAGTATTGACTTCTAATCATTGTACTCAATCTCTTTCTCTCTGTTGAACTATTGAAGAATATAAGAAGAATTGATCAAGGGTTTCCCCACATTGGGGTTTGTCCCTAGATGGTGCCACATCTTGCGTCCTCTTGTCTTGGCTTGTCTTCTGTTGTTTATGTTTATGTTCTATCTGCACTTTACTATCATGCTGATGTGATTGCTAATCTGAATATTAACATTGGGCTAATATGAAAAATTGAAGTAAATTGCTCTAAGCATAGAACATACCAAAATTTAACATGGTATCAACGCTGAGGTGAAGACAAAGCCCAAGCAAGAGTGAAAGAGCAATCATCGAAGACAATTGGACAAGGAAAAAAGGCTTAATGGGTTCCTCATCCCACTTCCCGACTGAAGACAAGCTCCGTGAAAAGTCTGACTATCACGGATGGAAGATGTCTCTTGATCTGACATTGGAAGAACAAGAAGTGTTGGATTACGTGAAGAGTAAAATCCCTGAGCCTCCATCAAATGCACCGGCTGCTACAAAGAACAAGTACACCAAGGGTGAATTCAAAGCGAAGAAGATAATTAAAGATTCCATTGACAAGCGTCTGGTGACCTACATCTCCAATCTAAACACCTCCAAGGAGATCTACAACAGATTGGTAAGTATGTTCAAGGTTAGTGATGCAAATCAAATTTTATTCTTCAAAAATAAGTTGAAGGATATTAAGAAGGGCAAGGACGAGGATATTCAATCCTACTTCTTAAGGATAACCAAGATCAAGCATGATCTTCTATCGATTGGAGAAATCATATCTGAAAGGGAAATTACTATCACTACCCTTGGAGGGCTCCCACCCGAGTGTTATATATTTAGAACCACTATCTCAATAATGATCGAATTCTAGGGTTTGAAGAATTGATGTCAAGATGCATTCAAGAAGAAACCAGGATGGTGGAACAAGAAATGCCTTCTAATAGAGGCTACCCTACTTCTTTTTCCGTTCATGCTAAAAGGAGAAATAATGCAAGGTCTAAAGGTCATTTCAATGGAAAGCACGGATCTAAGGGCGGAAGGAAAGGCAGATGCTTTGCTTGCAATAAGTTTGGCCACTATGCGAGAGTGTCCAAATAGAAAGGACACATCACATGATGATGATCACAATCATTCTAGGGGCAACTTCAATAACAATGATTGAAGGAATGATAGGTACAATGGCAAAGGAAAAAGGAATGCAAGACATCAAGGAAATGGTCTACCCTCCAAGAAAGTAAGGAACTCTAGGTATGAAGAATCAATTGTTGTTTCTAATAAGCAAAAGGAGTATTATCTTATATCAGCCCTCTCCACTACTTCTCCTTCGTGTACTTTGGTAAATTGGCTTATTGATAATGGTTATTCAAGGCACTTCACTGGATACAAAGAAGCTCTCTCTAATTTGATAGAGAAAGAGACAAACTTGGAAATTATTCTTGGAGACAATGCCACCTATCTTGTAAAGGGTGTAGGTAATGTTACCCTTCAATTGGATAAGGGTAACTCGATTCATTTACAAGATGTTCTTTATGTACCTGATCTCAAGAAGAACCTAGTGTCCATTTCGGCAATGGAAGACAAAGGTTACAAGGTGGCATTCATCGATGGAAAGGTACGTAATTGGAAAAGGAATTTTAAAGATGCTTTTACTCTTGGGTTCAAGGTTGGCACTTTGTATCAAGTTGTAGGGAGTCCATTGGGGACCATGTCGTGTGACGCATCTCTTCAATGGCACCAGAGGTCTACCCATCTTCATTGTAATGCCCTACCCAATGTGAGACAGATGGTGACAAGGATGCCTAAATTCAAAGAAGAGCATGAAGGTACATGTCCAAGATGTACCGAAGGAAAACTTACAAAGGGACCATTCCCCTCATGTAATAGCAAGACCACAGATGTGGAACAACCTGAGGGGTTTGAGATCCATGATCGGGAATTTCATGTATGCAGGTTGAAGAAAGCTCTCTATAGTTTGAAGCAAGCACCCCGAGCTTGGTATGAGAGGATTGATAGCTATCTGATGAAGTTGATAGCTACCTCTCATATTAGTACTTTATGTGGATAACCTCTTTCCAACAGGTACAAACCCTCTCATTTACAAAAGTAAGATGGAGTTGGATTCCGAATTTGGAATGGTGGACTGCAAGCTTGTGACTACCCCGATAGAGCCTAACTTTAAGAAGCTATGCAGTAGTGTCGTCGGACCTAATTTGGGAAATGCCTCTAAGTTTAATCAATTCATAGTAGCATTGATGTTCTGGCTGAACTCCCGTCCAGATATATGTTTTGCAGTTAGCATGTCAAGCCAACATATGGTTGAGCCTCATCCCTCACATTGGATTGGTGCTAAGAATCTTTTGAGATATCTTCAAGACACAATCACTCATGCACTGAGATACACTGCCGAAGATGTGAGGCTGCATGATTATTCTGACGCTGAGTGGGCAAGCAATATGGAGGGTTGGAAGAGCACTTCTAGGTGTTGGTTCTCTTTAGATTCTGCTTCAATATCCTGGACGAGCAGGAAGCAGAAGTCAGTTGCTTTGAACACCACTGAGGCCAGATACATAGTTGCGAGTATGGCCTCATGTGAAGCTGTCTGTTCGAGGAATATCTTCAGTGAGCTATTTGGACATGTGTTGGATACCACCGTGATCCTCTGTCACAACTAGAGTGGGATTCGATTGTTGGGGATTCTCGTGTTCTATGATCGCTCCTAACATATAGACATCAGGTACCACTTTATCCGAGATATGGTACGGTGAGGAGCAATAAGGCTCCATCATATTGGGACTGATGTGCAAGTCATCGATATTCTGACAAAACCCCTAGGAAAGGTCAAACTCTTGACTTTCTGAAAACGACTAAGAGTCGTGGAGAGACCCTCTCCTGAGGGTCCTATATGATATGGATATTCAGCTCTGGGAGCTCCGAGGGCGCATGGGGTACTTCTTGGAGCGATGAGCAACCATAGGGTGAGTGGTTCATCCTTCCCCTAATGGTTTGCCATGTAGGCAAGATGAGTGGTTCATCCTTCTCCTGCTGAGACACAATCATAAGGTGAGTGGTTTAGTCTTCCCCTAGTGATTTGTTGTGTACAGGGTGAGTGGTTCAGCCTTCCCCTGGCATACCCCATGGCGACATGTAGGCAAGATGAGTGATTCATCCTTCTCATGTTGAGACATCCTACCCATGCAGCTTGGGATTCATGGGAAGTACCTTTCATCTAGCCAATGAACAGGGAAATGAGGATAGGGACCATAGTACTACCGATGGATGCATGGTGTACTACCGTACTCCCTATGCTAGGATGATATTGATCTGGGATCAATTGGAACTGACTTCAGGTAAGTAAGAGTGGTATGAGACACTCTCTTTATTTGGAAATGATTTCGGATCAGAAAGAGTGTTATAAAACACTCTCTTTATTTGGAACTGATTTCTAATCAGTAAGAGTGGTATGAAGCACTCTCTTTATATGTGACTGACTTCAGGTCAGTAGAGAATGGTATGATACATTCTCAAACACTTCTTCTTCTTTATAGTTCAACAGAGCAGAGCAATGAGAGATAGTATTGACCATTGTTTTAAAATTCGGCCGGGTCATTAGTGAAACGGTCGGGTTCATCCGAGCCATTACCCTCCCTAATGACCCGGCCAATGAAACGGTTCGGGCCGAGTCATGGCTGACTCAGCCGAAACGGCCGTTTCCGTTATGACTCGACCGAGTCACAAGAAACGCCCAGTCACACGTAAAACAGCTATTTTAATAAGTTTTTAATGGATTTTTAAAGTGTTTTTTGGTTGGTTTGGACTCCAAGCAGTTATATGAATTTGCTAAATGTATTTTGGGGTCCATTTCCCCCTCCCAAACCCTGTTTAACACACTCAAGTGCTCTCATTCTCTTACAGCAATCTTATGCATTTGAGTGAGATTCTTCTTTGAGAGTTAGTGAGCAGTTCTTGAGCTTGTTTTGGAGCAGCAGTGAGGAGTCTTGGAGGAGCATCGTAGCTGGAGTGAGGAACTTCTTGGGCAGCCATTTGGAGCAGCATTGAGGAGTTGATTCTTGGAGCAAGCTTGAGGAGGCAGTTTGTGCCTGGAG
>APFE030754830.1:0-12286 GCA_000404065.3 Pinus taeda
CCTGGGACCTCAAGACAAAAAAAAAAACAAGTATGACTCAATTACATTGTAGTATGACCTGATCCAGCAAAGCCAAGAAGGGAACAAAGACCAGCTCCTCCATTCAGTGTTATGGCATGCCTAGTGGGATGCAAAATTGACACTAATGAGACACCTAACTATGCATATGCAAAGAGCTATTGAACACTGATGGAGGGCTCAAGACCGACACTAACAGAACCCATGAACTTTCTTCTGACTACTTACCTTTATCATCGTCAGTGGTCATACTGCTCCTGAGCATCATGTTTACATTCGGCTCTTCTTCGCGTGGTTCAGACCTCATCATTTGTAGATTCTGAGTCAGAGGGGGATGAAGTACCCCTTTTTCACATAGTCTCATTATTCATGTAGGGTAGTCTTCTGCCTCATGATCAAACTGAGTACAACACAAACATGATGTCCTTGTCGGGTTTGTACAATCATGAGCATAGTGCCCTAGCCCTATGAAATTATAACAAATTAATTGTCTGTGACCCCTTCCTGGTCCCATTCCACCTCGACCTTGACCACGCCCCTGAAATCTAGCACACACCATTCCTGCATTTGGGTCGAGGGCATGTGTTTCGATATGCACCCTATAGGCAGGAGTTTGATCCATCATTATTTCATAGCTTCTGTAGGCATGCTCATCATGGCCTACAAACCTGCAGAAGTTACAAAAAAATTGCTGGGACGTCTGCGTATACTTCTACAATAGATGAAAATTATCCGTAGTGTGTTTTCCTCCTATCTGATAAATCACACAACATAATGCAGGTGCCGCGCTCGGTCTTGCTTGTGCCTCAGGTCTTAATGGCATTGACTGTCCTCCTACCAACTAATTCGCGAACACTGTATAGTGGTCCTTGTCATGCCCCTGGCCTTTGCATTTTATGCACCATACCTCCTCGTGCGCCTCTGGCCGAGGTGTCCTATCCTATTTCACATTCTACATTTCCAGACATAGATTTTAAAGTTACACGTGGATTTGTTGGACTCCCAGACTAGGGTCTTGTATAGGGGTCTCATGCAATCTCATCGCCATCTGCAAAGCTTTGGCCTGGGTGGAAAGTTTTTGCTGTGAAAACGTTGTCCTTAAGTGCAGTATCAATGATGCCACGAACCATTCACGGTGTTGTCCATCTGTCAATGTCATGTTGGCTTCACGAATCATGCCCTTTAGTCTTTAGTCTAGATCCCAAGTGGTCTCGCCCGGGAGCATCACAATCTCCTTAAACCCGATGATTGATTGTGTTTCTGACTTTGGCCTACTAAATTCCCTGTTTAGCGTAGTCTAGATTTCTGTGATTCCTGCATTTGGATGGTCATTAGAATGCTTAATGTACCATGTTAATGCGCGATCCTGCAATGTGCTTACCAGTGTAGCCTTCTTGATATTGTCATCCACGATGCCTTGTGTTTCTCATAGTGCTCTTACCATGAGCCATAATTGGTCTTGATCTTCATTCCCCACTCCTCTGAATACCGGTAGTTTGATCGCACTCACCATACTGAACTATGGTGGTGGCAGAGGTGGGGTGGGTGGAGATGGAGGTGAGGAGGGTGAGATGGGTGGTAGTTTAGGTGGAGGTAGTAGGTGCAGAATTCGTTGCCTTATCATACTGACCATGCTTCTCGAAGAGAATTTCGCGAGCTCTTCCTCACTTTCCCACGAGGGGGAAATTAAGGGACTGGTTTCCAATTCTTCACTACTTTCACTTCAAAAGATCTTCCCACTTCCTATAGCCCCAAACATTAATTTATTTGCATAACCCGCTTTTCACACAATAACATCTTAATCCAAGTGTTCAAAGATTTAATAAACTTACCTCGTGGTCCCTTGAGGAAACGTCACTCTACCTCACTGTAGCTGATGGTCATTTCTATTGCACACTCAGTGATAAATCCTCCTATAATTCGGTCAAGGAAATGGTCCATAGCTCGCGTGATCTTATTTCCTGATGCTTCTAGTTTGTGCACTAATTCTGAAGTCCACACAATTGGTTTTTCTAGACTACACCTTCCCTGACTGTCTGCTAGCTTCACGATCCACTCATATAGCTCAGAAGAAAAGGATGTAAAGAAAATTTCATGGATTTCCATATACAAGTAGCACTCCAACCACTGTTCCTTAGTTACTCGTGGATATCTGTTTTCCTATGCCACGAACTCATGAATCTTCTTGTCCAACCGCCCTTCAATTTCTTTCTTTGTTGTATATGTAATTATGAGATGGTTATCTTCTTCATGTATATAAGAGAGTGCTCTCTCTTTATTTTGATAATAATGAATAATGAACAATAGGGAATGGAGATTAGCTTTGATTCATATTCTTTTATTGTTACACTTTCATGATTTGTAATTTGATTCTTGTAATATAATTTGAGACAGTTTTATTGTTGTGAGCTCACATATGTTGTTTGTCATTCAATTATTCACATGTTCTATTGCTTTTCCTTTATGCAATTTCCTGCTTTCCTAATTAGTGTTTCAGTGCCTTCCTAGATTAATTTGATTTCAGTAACTTAGATTAAATTAGTTCCACTTCGGTCCTACATATATAGTGCATGTGCCTCGTAATTCTACGAACCTCGGATTGACAAATTAAATAGTTGGACATGTACTACAACAGAATTAAACGAACATATTTTCACCCAATAGGTGCATAAGCTACAATAGAGATACGATGATGTAAAAGGGACCACATAGATGGTTTCCCTTACACAGAGGCTCGTGAGGATGCTGCAGGCTAAAGCGCTCAAGGAGCAGGTGGATGTTGCTCAACATAAGGAAGTAGTTTTGAAGGTGCGGTTACAGTCGTGGATTGATGAGGCATATATCATTAGAGCCTCCATTGAAGCAAAGCTCACGTAAATGCAAGAAACAAAGGAAAAGGTTTATGACAGCAGTTCAACCATAACGGTCTCTGAACAACGTGTCGAGGAAGTGCAGCAGGCAACCGTTTAGTGCGCTACCGATCTTACAACAATTCAGGTAGAATTGGGAGGTCTTTGTGCAAAGATCTCCACACTAATAGAGTGACTTGAGGGTGAGTCATGATGTTTGTGTTGTGGGCCTATTGGGCGAGCGATCCCCCAAGGGACGTTTTGGGGCTTAGAGCCCAGGTTTTGGTCAAAATTTCTAAACTCCAATGTAAAGACTCCACATTTTATGGGTGCGGAGCACGTAGCTTGTAAAAGAGTCATAGGGTTGTCCGCCCTCAATCTTGTTAATGTAATGTCTACTATAGAGATCTACCCATGGTCCGCAGACCATGGGATTGTATAAATAGAGCAAGGCTCTAAGTAGTTAAGGCATCTAATGATCAGGAGAAGGATGAAGAGTTGAGTCATATCTATGGAGTAAAGTCTAGTTTTGGGTCGTAGAATAGGAGAAGGCTCCGCAGTTGAGTACACAAAGGCCTAGTAGTCCGCATCTGAGTGCGCGGACCCTTGCAGCTAAGTGCGCAGTGCGAGTCGAGTCTGTAATAGTTGGAAGTATTATTAAAGAGAAGTTTCATATAAATTATGTAGATTTATTTCCTTTTTTTATGCATTGAATATATTGGGTATAAATTTCACTTCTATTGTTTATATGATGCGCAAATATATATGATTGTGTTGATTAAGTGAATGCAAGATAGAATATCTGTTTTCGCGAAGTTAACTAACATTTGTAAGAAGATAAGTAAGATTTGCGTGTAGTTTGGGGAAATAGTGCAGGTTGCTACCATAGCAACGTGAAAGCATCTCAGCCCATGGTTAGGGTTGTGTGAAAGACGATTATAATAGATCACAAGGGTATTGAAGGTTAGAATAGTGTGCGAAGTAACCTGTGTGAAGGTAGGCATAGTTGGATTAAATCAACACCACATACATCTCAAGGGTGCAGAAACTTGGATCCAACATCCCCCCATACTTCTTCTGGTGAGACTTTAGTCCGCGCTCTGTGGGCTGATGCTGAAAGCTAGTAGCGTAGAGATTTGTTTGGCTAAATAACTCTGAACTTGGGTCAGGCCCCCTCAAGCCAACAATTATGGAGCTTAAGTTTTGTTTAGTCTTAGGATTGTGTAATATAATTATCTATTTAATTGGCTATGGGCAAATATTTGAAGTTTAGGGTTTCGAGGCCTAGTGAGTTGATGGCATAGATCAACTCGGGCTTGTATATTTTTTGGCTAGATCTTATCAAATATTGAGTTGGATGAATATTTCTCATTGACTACGAAGGATCAATAATTATAGGAATTGGTTTTTTTCACAACATATTTGGAGGTTCAGAATAGGGGGAAACATAGTTCTTGGAATTGTGATGGAGAAGTGGGTGCTGGAGTTCAACACTTTTCTACTCCTAGATATATTCATACAGATAATATAGAAGGAGTTTCAATCAAAATTCTCTTGGAGATTCGAGAGGGCCCACCTCTCTTTTTACAAAGGATGAAAAGAAAATTTTTTAGTCGGCTTAAGGTTCAATTCGCGTGAAACATTTTGCAACTGAGTATAGGTCAAAGTCCTTTGTTAATACATTTGACATTCACAAGATGGATCCTATACGAGTAAAGGAAGAAATTTCAGTGTAAAGGGTTGAAAGGAACACTTGGCGCTTCCTCTGTCAATCCCTAGGTCCAAATAATAAATCCAATTTTTTTATTTTCAATGGATGGTGACTACTTGTGTAAACGACGGTAAGTCTTATGGGCTTAGAGAAAAGAATAAAGTCCCTAGAAAAGACCTCATTTTCTCTTGGCATCGAAGGGAGAAGTAGAGAGCTAAGAGACCTTTGAAAGCATAGAAAATATGCTCAATGATGAATTTTTTGTCACTTGAGAAGGACATAAATGTTAGAAGGGTTGAAATCCTCTCTCTTTGTTCACTGATTGGAAAATTTTAGTGTACGTTGATAATGGATTGGAGGTAAAGCAATGTATTTCAAAAAATTATAACCCTATTTTAGGGTATTATCTACATGTGAGCTTGTTTATGAAAAAATGATTTTGTTTTCATTTCTTGTATGTGGAGAATTTAGAAGTTATCTTGCAAAAAATATTGGGTTTTTGGAAGAGGGGTTTCATGTTTACAATGTTGGTTTCTTGATTTTAACCCTTTCAAATCAAGCTTTAAGAAGAAACCATTATGGGTTAAAATTCTTGATTTCCCTATACAGTTCTAGTTGAAAGAAGTCATGGAGCTATTTGGAAACTCATTAGGGAACTGTATCTACTATGATGAAAAGACCTTACACGAAATGGATAAGAGAATTGCATGGTTACTGGTTGATATGGATCTAGAAGAAGGCTTACTTACTGAATTACACTTTTCATGGAGGGGAAAATCTTATTAAAAAAGGTTGGACTATTAGATATCTCCCTTTCATTGTCTTTCATGTCATCAGATAGGTCATCTATGCAATTCTTTGCCATTTTTGAGAGGACCTCATTCAAAAGAGTATGAATTTGAAGGGTTAATTGATAATTTCAGGAGTTTGGTGATAAAACAAAATACCCTTTTCTGTATTTGTCGGTCAAGCACTATAATTAGGTAGAATTGGTGAATTTTTTGGTAGGAAGGATGATATTATTGATGGAAGCAGTCCACTGATGAAGGAATTTTTAAAAGAAAATGTTATTTGGGATTTGGTGAATGAACAAAAAAATGAGATCAAGAAGCAGTTGGGTTTCATGGAAGGAGATTGTTTAGGCTAGAAGGAAACCTTTATTTATGGTAGTGTTATATCTCAAGCTTGGACAACATACGAAATCTTGTTCTAGGGTATGCTTGATTTGTCTTCCTTGTATACAAATTTTTTTCTCAGAAGAAGAAATTCTTCTTATTAAAAAAATTTGTTCTTGTATTTCCCAAGTTTATATCTTGTCAAACCTTAAGAATTATGTGTTAGAAAATGGTTTAGGACTCTGTAAAAATATTGTTTTGGTTGAAAAAGGGGAAATAATTTCGTCTTTTCTTTCTAGAGGGTTAGAAAGGATTTCTAAAAATCCTATATTCTTTAAATCTATAAAAGAAACCTCCAATGTGAAAGATCTTATTCTAGATAACATATTTTCATCATAAGGTTTACTCAAAACTTCTTTTTTTGTGTCCTTAATAATTAAAGAAATTAAATTTGTAGGTTTTGCTTCAAGGACTTCAAATCTTAATTTGGGATTTGATTTCTCAAAGGTATCCCCAATTCAGGATTCCCGATTCCAAATTACAGAGACACCCTATAATAATTCCCTATTTAAAAACCTCCACATGTTTTCTCTCAATCAAACCATATTGTTTCTAGAGATCAATCCAATGCTACCATTAGGAAGAAAAAGGGGAAAGGGAAAAAGGCCATTGGAGGTCGAGTAATAAGTGGATGTTTTGTCAACAATGATGGTGCTTTCAAACATTCACCTCCAAAAGGATATTTTGAGGGTCTTAGAGCTCAGAAACCCTCTAACGTTGTTTCCAAATGTTATTTCTCTCTCTTAATTTGAGAGGAGAGAGGGTGGTCCTAAATTTAGTTCCTATAAGAAATTGTTATTTTTTCATAGTCTTGGTGTAGATTTATTATAGAAGACAATGTCTTCTAGGGAGAATATTTGAGATTGGTTCTCAAACTTTGATTGGATTGGAATGCTTGTATTGTTGACTCTAAAGGGCTCTATGGAGGGCTTCTAATAGCCTAGAACCCTATGATGTTAGATCTCATTCCTTTTGAAACTTAGCTAGTATATTGATTGAAGTAAAAGTAAGGGGTATTGATTTTTATCTAAATATTGTAAATTGTTATGCCCCCTACTCAAATAGGGAATACTTTTAGAATCAAATAAAAAATAGTGGTTTACTTAAGAAGGTTTAATATTTGCAGGAGATCCAAATATAATTGTTTCTACAAAAGAAATTTTGGGGTAAAAGTCTCGTTTGGATATTTTGGTTGGGTTCTTTATGAAGTTTTTTTTTATTAAAATTTAATTGATGTATCCCCTCTCCTTTAGCTCTTACTTGGAAAAATGGTAAACTCAAAAAGGATATTGTGGTCAAGAGGCTAGATAGGTTCTTAGTTAATGGAAACCTTTTGGAGTCATGTGGAAAATATAGATCTTGGATAAAAAAATTCTGAGTTTTCTGATCATCTGTCTATATTTTTACAATTGGACCTGGGTATAGATAGATTAAAAGTTCCCTTCAAGTTTAATCATGTTTGGCTTAATGATCCATATTTTCAAGATTTAGTTAAAACTTTTTCGGGGAATTTAATTATTGATAATTCTCTTTCCCCTATGGATAAGTTGGTTTGAAAAATGAAGACATTAAATAAATTTGTTAATTGTTGGGAGAAAGATAAAAAGAAAGATTTAAAAGGGGAACTAGTTGAGATTGAAGAGACATATAATTTGGTTTCCATAGATTCTATTTTTGAATGTTTTTTTGAGTCTTATAAAGAACAATTGTTTAAATTGGAAACAAGAAAGAGGGAGATCTGAAAAAATACAAGAAGAAACTTGGAGATTAAAAAGAAGAATGATTTGGCTCAAAGAAGGAGATGATAATACTAATTTTTTCCATAAGGAAGCTAATCAGAGAATAATTCAAAATTCTATATGGGGTTTGGCCAATTGCTCTGGGGGTATAATTTTTAAAAAATTGGAGATGGAGGAAGCTACTAAAACAAATTTCTCTACTCATTTAAGTAAACCTAAAAATGAAAATATTATTTCTCAGCTACAAATATTACAAAAATACCCAAAGTGTTTTTTTTGAGGAAGAATCTTCAAAGACTGGGGCACAAGTATCTTTATAGAATTGAAAAAAGTTTTGATGATGCTTCTAAAAGATAAAAGTATAGGGCCAGAAAATTGTTTAGTAGAATTTTTTCAATTTATTTTCTATTTAATGGGAGAGGAACTTATGTAGGTCATTAAGGAATCCTAGTTACAGAGAAAAATGAGTGGGGCTTTGAGTGCAAATTATATTTCTCTTATTCCAAAAGCCTCAATACTTGATTCTTTTAATGAGCTCAAACTGATATCCTTATGTATTCAGATTTATAAGCCCATTACTAAAATAATTTCAAATAGATACAACTAAAATAGGTAGAAACAATTTCACTGGAGCGGTTTGGGTTACTAAAAAACAAACAAATTCATGATGTTGTTGGGGTGGCTCAAGAAAATTTTCTTTCTATCAAAGTGAAGAAAAAAATTTCATCATGTTTTCAATATGGATTTAGAGAAGGCCTATGATAAGGTGAGATGGTCCTTTTTTCGTTTAATTTTACTCCAGATTGGGCTGGATTATGTAGCGACTGAGTGGATTATGGCATGTATATATTCAACAAAGTTTTCTTTCCTTGTTAATGGTAAACCTTTTGGTTTTTTTAAGAGTGATAGAGGGATAGGGAAAGGTTTTCCTTTATCACATCTTTTGTTTCTCATTATAATAGAAGGACTAACTAGATTGATTGGTATGGAAATAACAATTGGTAAGTTTGTAGGAATTAAAGTTGCTTCTAAAAAAGTGATAACACATCTATTATTTGTGGATGATCTCATATGAAGGATTTGAAATGTTTTAGTATAGTTATTGATCTCTTCTGTGAGGCCTTTGGGTTAATGGTTAGCCTTTCTAAATAATCTTTTTATCAATCTTTGATGAATAAGTGGTATTTAGACAACATTAAAAAAATTATGCCATTCGCCATTAATACTTTAGAAGTAGGTTTGAAATATCTAGGTTTATTTCTAAAACCTAATGGTTATAGAAAAGAAGAATGGTATTGGATTCTAAACAATGTGGAGAAAAATATTCATAACTGGATGTATAGATGGATTTGTTTGGGAGGTTGTTTGGTCCTTTTAAAGGCTATTTTAGAAAATATTCCTGCTTATTGGCTGACTCTTATGAAGGCTCCAACAAGCATTCTAGCCTCCGTTGGATGAAAATGTTTAGTTTTTTGTGGTTTGGAAAGAAAGTGAAATAACGAATTCACCTTGCTAATTGCGAACATATTTTTCTTCCCAAGAAACTGGGGGGTTGGGGTATTAGGAACTTGTCTTAGTCTAATCAAGCTTTAAACTTAAAAAGTATTTGGAAGAGAATTTTTGGGGAGGGTCTCTAGTCACAAATTATAAAAAGTATGTAACCACCCCCTCCCACATTTACCCAATTTCATTGGCCTACCAGGGTAAACATGAGATAGAGAACTACCATGACACAACCCAACCTCATAGATCTTCTTAAGGAAGTGGTGTCAACCAATGAGCAAAATATGACTACTTGACAACTCCTACAGGAGCTACGGGTCACTTAGGGGATGAACAACCACCTTAGGTGGCTAAAACTTGAGTTAGACCTCTTTCTCTCAACCCCAGGTTCTCAATTGCTCCCACAACAAGTCATACATGTGGCTGAAAGCCTCCAATCACTCCCACAAGCTTGCGTCCCAACGGTTGCAACCCAATAATTCCAGTTCAGAGCATGTGATCCCGAATTCTAAGCCTAAATTCTAGGTCAACCTCCATACCACTACTTAGAAATTAGTGATACTTTCTAGAATGATAAATGACATCAAGACAAATACATTCATACACAATTTTCTCAAGGAATTGAACTAACCATGCCTAACCATGATAGTCATTTCATCAAACAAATTGTGAACATGTAATCTACCTGTCATGAATGCATATCTGAACATAGGGGTTTGATATGTATCTGAGAATCATCAAGAAGATATATTTCCCTCTCATAATAGCTACAATAACATCTATTAGGTCATGCAATCAATAATCATTTATCTACTAATCAAAACATTATAAGGGCCATAACTAGAATTTCTCATGAAACCATGCTTATAACCAACAAATAACCATAATAATAAAAATGATAGAAAAACCATAAAATCCACATAATAACAAGTATAAATACTCATGAAATACAAGAGGAAAATAGCTCTTATTAACATATGAAAAATCCAACCAAGTCAAGGACTTTCACATACCACTTAACCATAAATTGGGTTGAACCAAATCTTTCTTTCAACCAATCACCCCCGTGACATATTCCAATAATGAATGTGGTACTCACAACAAAATAACCAAGGTTTCCTCAGGCATTACCATAATCCCACCAAAATCGATCAAGGGACTCCTAGGACCAAAACAAGCACCTACACAGCCAGGCTTTACCGCAATCCTGCCAAAATAGGTCAAGGGATCACTAGGCCCAAAAAAAGAACATATACTACCAAGATTTATTGTAACCCTGCCAAAATGGTGAAGGGATCACAAGGCCCTAAAAAAATTATATGCCTCCAAATTTCTTTACCAATACCTTGAGGATTTTTCTTGCCTCCACCCACAAGCTTTACTACAATCCTGCCAAAATTGGTCAAGGGATTCCTAGGCCCTTTGGAATTTTCTTGAGACCACCTCACCTAGTTCCAAACCATCTAACAATTCAAAGATCATCCAAATGAATGAACCCCATCACACGATGGCTATCCAGAAATGGAAAGGAAAGGTTGAAACCAATGTAACACCTAGAAAAACCCATGCTAATAACAACAAGAGAACCAAATATGCACATTCATGTACCATGCATGCCAAAAATAGAAAGGAAATCATAAATGCAACTCAATACTTGTAAAGAGCCACTTGAACCAACTTTTCCTTGCATGATCCTTGCTTTCCTTCTTTTCCTTTGTCTTCCTTTCTCCAATGCTATACTACTCCAAGAATTCTATAAGTGTGCGAGAGTATGAGAGAAAGATAATAGAGAGAGAACTCCAAGCTAAAACTAACAAAAGGTTTTGAATTAATCCTCAAAATTGTTTTTATCATTGAGGCCTCCACTTTCTTCAATTTCCTCTAATTTTCATTCAATTTCCTTCACATGCAATCCTATGACCTTTCACCTTCCTTTTATCATATTTTCCTTTATTTTCATAAATTAAATATCAAATAATTCCTCTTTTCCTTTTCAAATCCTTTTCCAATTCCCTTTGCAATTTCCTTAGCCATAATAAACTGAAATGAACACCCACTAGGATGTTTTCCCAACATTAAACTTGGAATACATGTCCCATGACCTTGGTCTTATTTTTCCTTTATTATCCCTATTACATGAAATTCTAACCTAGAGCTATTACAAACCCCTCCCCATTAGGAGAACACCATCCTTGGTGTTCAATGGTATCTATAACCAGCAAGGCCACTAAAAACTAAAACATATTTCCCAAGGAGCTTTATAACATAGATCGATGCAATATTTATAATGCACCTACTGAAAAACAAAACCAACATGAAAAAGATAAAAAACATGACAACCATATTGATAATAGGAGCTTTATAACACATCTCATTGAGGTATTTACAATAGAAACCATATATAAGTATATACATATACCAAAACTCATTTTCCTCAACCAACAAACAATGAAGGATACATAACCCAAATCTGATCATCCATCTCCCATGTAGCTTCATTGGGTCTAAAGTGCCTCCAATGCACTTTAACTTGGTTGATTTCTTAGTTCCGGAGAAGGAGTTGTTTCCATTGCAATATGCATTGAGGATTTTGCTGGAATTCTCCTTCTGGATCCAGCTATAATATAAAGAAATGAATCACATGATAAAAATTGTTCACATATGTTTTAAGCAATGAAACATGGAAAACATCACGGACTTTCACGATTGGAGGCAATGCAAGTCTTTAGGCCATTGGTCCAATCCTCTCAAGGATCTTGAAAGGCCCACAATACTAAGGTGCCAACTTTGCACATGATCCAATCCTCAAGGATCTCTTCTTGGGCTTGATGTGAAAATACACATGCTCCCCAACCTGAAACTTGTTAAATGCCTTGTGCTAATCTGTATAGTTTTTTTGTCTATCTTGTGCTTCCTTTAGATTCTTCTTGATAACGTGCATTTCTTGTTACATTTATGCCAACATGTCTAGTCCTATAAGTACCCTATTCACTAGATCACTCTAGCTGACAGGAGTATTACAACTCCACCCATAAAGTGCCTCAAATACACTCATCCTCAGTGACTCCTGATACCCATTGTTGTAATAAAACTCAACTAGTGGAAGATACTTCTCCCACCTTCTCTTCTATTGCATAACATACATCCTCAATGTGTCCTCTAGAATCCTATTGACCCTCTCTCTCTATCCATATGTATGTGGATGATAAGTTATACTAAAGGCCAAATCTATACCCAAACCTACAAATAACTCCTTCCAAAATCTGGAAGTGAACTTGGCATCTCTGTCTC
>APFE030754841.1:0-10443 GCA_000404065.3 Pinus taeda
TTGCTTCCATTAAAGGTACCATCTCTATAGAAAACCTAGCCGAATCATGGACTCCAAAGAGTCTGCATATCATAGCACCAACATAGCAGTAAGGAGATGCTAAGGAGTCTACGGAGTACATACCCGATGATTCATGCTTGTGTTTGTTTGGATAATGCCTCCATTGTCTGATAGGGTATGACTCCACAACATTTCCCTTGGCGAAGGATTCCAAAAATTCCTTGTTGTAATGCTTATGTGGTTCAGGAAAATGGTACATATTTTTGATATCTTCCGCCCTGAATGACCCGAACATCCTTCCATAGCTGTAAAGAATGTTTTGTCTATTATGCTGATACTTTCAATTACCCATCTGAGCAAGTCATTGTAGGGTAATATTTTAGCACGGGCTACTATTCTGTGAAGATAAGAGCTGGCCAAATCCTTAAGAGTACTCTTTGACTTGTCAATGGAATCTGCTGTTCCCTTTTCTTCTTCAATCTCTTCTAGATCCTCGGCTTCCAATAAATTATATATGCTTTCCCATGAAGCCTTGCCTAGACCGAGGCAGGTAGTATCAACTATCAAGACCTTTTTCACTGGTTCCTCTTTGGCTATGATGAGAGTCTTTGGTTTCTTTGATTTCTTCATCATTTTTGTTCGATTCATAAATTCAGACTTGCTCTACGCAACAAAACTAATACACAGTATACAATAATAACAATAATTAAGCACAATGGGTAATATGGACTTTGATATATTATGCTACTACAGATGAAATCCTTGAAGGACTCAACCATAACTGATCTATTAATGTTTTCCATAACTTCCATAGTGACACTTAAATGCCATAAAGGTATGTCGCATCGCGAATTTTAATAACGATTCTTTAAAAATAAATATTGTAACTTTCCAATCAGCGATAAGCGATTAATCACATATTGCAGATTAGGAGGTATAACCATTATGCTTATCTGTTTCTTTTGTAAAGTTCCAATTGCAATAGATGGTAAGAGGGATCAATTGAATAAATGCTTTGCTTTTTTATTTATGATTGACTTATAATTTAGACCCGCAAACATTCACCTAACGATTATATTTGACCTTTAGAGGAAAGCGCGCTTTATAATAATGAAATCACATCAGTAGGTTCCAAATGGGTATTTGTTATGCATTTCGTGCTTTTAGTGATGGCTGATTGTGATCAGCTTATCCCATCAGAAGATTTATATGGCCCCTTGGAATGATTCATTGATAAGTTGCGATATGCATTGTCCGATGGTGTTATCACATCGGCGATTGCCAATGGAAACCTTAAGTCTATATTTTAAACAAAGGATGAGACACATCATTTATATTTGTTTTACGACAAGGTCTTGTTTAATATTTAAATCGGATCGAACCTTTTCATAAATATTTTCATGTGTTGTATAGATTTTGCAAGGTTGTGATTGTTATTGAACTTAACCAAAAAGCAAAAGACTTATCACAACTATGGATTTTTTAAAAGTTTTATTGATTTTATCTAAGTTCTAAAAGGGGGACCCATTTCTTGTTAATTTTTTAGATAAAATTTTTGAAATGGAGAGGGTTATTGTATAGCACAATAGAATGATACACAAGTTGCTGCGAAACTGTCGAAAGCACTAGGGTTTAATGAAAAATAAAATTTTTGGCTTTATTTTTTTTTGTGTGGGAACTTAAAAGAGGTTTTGAAGGGTGGCAACATGATCAATAATCCATTTATTCTCAGCCAAATTTCAAGCATATGATTAAATTGATGCAAAGAAAACTCACTACTACAAAAGTGCATTACACAAATGTATTTTCACCATATCTCTTAAACTCTTCACCCATTTTCCCTAAAAATTTTAGAGTAGATGCATGACTGAGATGGATACACTAAGTTAATTTGAGCCCAAAATGGTTCACGGCTTTCAAGAAACAAGCTATTGTCACCTAGAACCATTTTTGAATTTTCGCGAGATCTATGAGTCATATTTGGCTCAATGTTGTTTTGGAGATAAGGTATGATGATAGTAACTTTCTGTAAAAAAATTCAGCTCCATCACAATGACAGTTTGGGAAATATTCGAAAAACATAGTCGTTGCATAAAGGAGGCACACGAGACACCACATTTTTTATAGTTCACTTCATAATTAGTTTCTAACCTAAGGGTGATGAATTTTGAAAAATTGAAAGAGGTTTTTGTTAAAAGCTATATAGATTAGCAAAATTTCTCTCATTTTTCATATGCATTATGGTTTGGGAATTACATGTGTCACTTTGAGACCCATTTTTCACAATTTCGCCAAGCCAAATTTGTTGACAAAATTCTAGAATTTTTGAAATTCGACTTGGTAGAATTCCAACATGGCATAATTGATTCCAAGCTATTTTGGATGATGAAGCTTGAAGATTTTCCTACCCAATTCCATGATTTTCTCTTCAGTTAGCATATTTTTGTTTAGTCAAAAACCAAACCCTAGATAGTAGGATATGGGGATATCTTCCAAATATTTTATTCCTAAAGCATTGTAACCTCCTTCTATCTTTTGCGAAAAGGATGGATTTCAACCCCCTAAGTTTGAGGAAGAAATGATTGTATATAATTCATGAATCTACATGAACAAAGGGTTGGTGAGATTAGAGAGGAAGAGACTTGTGTATGTTGTAAATTTTCTGAATATTTGCGAGTGAATGAAAGACAAAAGGTGATTTGCAGTGATTCTTGTGTCAGATCTTGATGGTGTTGTGCTTCTTTAATGTTGTGATTTTGTCTTATGTTTTTATATCTCTTGGATGTATGTCTTCATGCTTGGAAGAACGAGATGTTTAACTCAAAATTCATCTAAAAGGCTCTCTGATTTAGTTTTACCAAGTGATCTATGTTTTCTTCTTAAAACAACATTCAAATTTATTCTACAGTTTGATAATCTTTTGGTTATTTCCATTTTTTCTCACATTCGCCCTCCCACAATGAATCAATTCCATCACCAAGACTGCCTACTTTTCACCTATTGAAAAAACCCTTTCTCTCTTCATCTTACCATTAGACAAATAATCAATTTGAAATGAATCCATGCCCAATGGATCTGTCTCCTTTCTTACCAAAAAATATTTGAAAATCAGATGTTATTGAGCATTGTACCTAGCCTAATATCATATTAGTTGAAAAGCCTAAGTGAGAGAGCCCTCTATAAATCTATAAGGGCTATATTTTAGCTTACAAGTGGTCTTTGGGTTACCTTTGAAGTTTCTCTCCTTAGCCTAGTGAAGTTTACGCAGTGCTAACATTATGTCGATGTTGCCAGGGAGCGAAAGGTTTCATCTTCCCCGGGAAAGAATGGTAAAGTTTCAGATATTATATTTTATGGTGGACAATAGAACCATTCACCTCGCAACTCCAATCAAATTTGAACCTGATCCAAAGACTCCACTAGAAGAAAGATCCAGAAATCCCAGTTTTACTAGAGACTCTACTAGCTCAAGCTGAGTTCTATATCTAGAAGGTATTCCCCTTAAAATTGTATGCATATTCCAGGTTTTCCAAATCACATGCCTCATGTAGATCGGAAAAAATATTTGCCAAAATTCAGAGATGAGAGAGGAGATGATGTTGCTCTTCATTTGGTCAAATTTCACATGTATGTACGTAGACTTAAGGTTGAATTTCATGAATATTTCCTCATGAAGTTGTTCATGGTATTCTTGGAGGGAAATGCACAATCATGGTATGAAATCTTTCCAAATTCTTGTTTATCTTCTCTTGGATATTTTCATACAGTTATTTATGATAGATATAAAGGATGTCATCCTTCCTTGTTGCTAGTCAAAGACTGTTGCACTCAACTTAAAAATTATATTGAGAATTTGGAGATTTTTTATGAAGATGATCAATTTATGAATGAAGATATACTATAAGATTTGCATGAGGAATCTTTCCATCATCAGGCTCAAAATGTAGAAGCTAGCTTCTATGACACTCAAGAAAATTCTCAGCAGGTAGTAGTTTCTTCCTTAACTATCAACGAAGTTGATCAAGATCTTGATGTAGATGTTCATGTTTCTTCTCTAGTGTTGAATGAAAATGTTCAGTAGTCGTGTCAATTTTTAAGTGATATGGAGGAAGAAATAGTAGAGTTTAGTAGCCTTGATAAACAAGAAAATTTCCAACAAATAATGTTTTATTCCTTGAATGAAGATCAATCAAATTTGCATAATGAAAGCCATGATACATCCCATGATTTTAATGATCATTTGCAGCAAGATTGTCTATTTTCATGTGGAAAAAATAGGGATGAAGATATCTTTTCAAATTTTCTTCATGTCATTCCACTGCGGAATTTTTGTCTCATGAAAAAGCCTATGAAAATCAGATCTTAGAAGTTGTTTGCATGGAAAATTTAGGCAGTGAATTAGTCCTTGTTCATAGCTTATTACATATGAAGGAGGATCATGTGCAAGAAGTTGTTTCTCTTCACTCTTTGAAATTCAAAATGAATTGTCTGCTAATATATTTGAGAATTATTTTGAAATTGAAAACATAGAACAACCAGTAGTAATATATCAAGCTTCTCTCACTGTTTTTTCTCATCATGAAGAGATGACTTTGCATATTCTTCGAGGTTCTTTTTCCATCATATTTGAATCATCAATTAAGTCAGATTTTGTGTCATTTATAGAGCATGGGTTTCATTTTCATCTGGAATTTAAGTTGCCATTATGTATCATTTTATTCCTACTTACATACGGTGTGAAAAAAATTCCAGTGAGTGGCCATCTCCTTGCTTGTCTTCACTGTAAATCTCATATCGTTTGAGTGAGAAGGTTATTCAATAGTTTAGTGTAGATAGTAGTGTCAATAAGCTCAATGGTTTGAGCATATTCTTCAGTAATTTTCAGATTTCCATTTCAACAATGCTCTAGTTTCAAGCAGTTTGTTTTTGTAGATTGGTATTCCTTTTCAACATTCATTTTTCAGTTAGCAATTATGTGTTGAATATTTGGAGTAGAGTTAGAGGAAAAACATAAGTAAACTCCATCAATTTATTTTTCGTAAGGTTTAGTCTCTCAGGTTTGAAAAAGGATAAAATAATACAAGCGGGAAATCTGTTGACCATGTTTGATCAACGTATACCATTTTCGTAAATAGTCCTAATTCAATTCGTAAAAGGGGTAAAGTTATACTGAGTGGACAATTCTTCATTTACTTTTATGAGTTCGAATAAGGAAGTACTCAACAATATTTTCATTTTGAAAGAGTCTCAAAAGGGCTTAAAAGAGGACTCCATGATTTTCGCTTTTCGTAATTTTTTAAGAGCATGAAAAGTGATAAAAGTCTGCTAAATAGTCGAAATGATTCATCCTCACTCCATAACCTATCCTGCACATTTAAACTCAATAAATCGTCATAACTGCTCAAAAATGTCATTTTCCCCATGAAAAGTTAAAAAAAAAAAATTAGCTTCAACAAACCCTATAAAAGTGGGAATGGTAAATTATTTTCACCATTTGCATTTTTTCCATTTGAGTGTAGAGAGTGGAGTTTTTACCACTAGACTTCCATGTTTGATTCTGAGCTAACCGGTGGATGAAATCATGCACCATTTATTCCACGTAGAAGATTTCTCCTTAACTTAGCTTTTCATCTGTTTAAAATTTCATTTTAAGCATCCATTTATTTTTTTGGAGCAAACCTATGTTTAAAAATATGCACTCGACCTTTCACTGTTTCTTTTTAGTCGGGCCCACATAGGCCGATAAAAATTTTCATACAGAAAATCATGGTCTGCACAGAATTTTATTGTAAAAATCCAGGCAGCTAAACCCTATCCATAAAACGGAAGTTGCACAGGCGACGAGGGTTTATTTTTAAACAAGTTTTGTGCCAAAGAAAACATGAGATGGATTTCCAAAATGATTCTAATTGTTTTAAAATGGTCATTTTAGGTCATTTGATTTCTCAAAATGAAGTGGAGGGAAAGAGAGAATGAAGCCAATGATTTGGCAGCTTTGGTAGATCCGGCCACCATGCAGGCTTTCAGAAGTTGTGGCCTCCTGAAATAGTGGCTCATTCATGGGATGAAAGCTCAGATAGATCTAATGGCATGGCTCGTAAGAACTTGGAATGTCCAAGAATAGTGTTTTTGTGATCGGCGATCATCACGTTACCATTGACATCGATGACATCTATTTCTTGATTGGGATGTCCCATTGGGGAGCTGAAATTTCATTAGTTAGACAAAGGGTAGGAGGAGATACCACTGATGGGTATCTACGACACTTTTGCAGGGGTGCACCACCCAAGGATGGGAGAATTGATATTCAGACCATCGAGTTTTTTCCCTGATGTTATAGCACCAAATCTCACTCTTGATGTTTTTGATGTTGCTCTCATCGCCTAGGGCAACCCCTCCTTCTAGACCTGGTCCAAATACTTAAAAAATAGTGTTTTACTCCCTGTACATGACATTTCCCTGACCTAAATGCATGTGTATACGGTTTTATGTATACCCAACCCACGTATATGTCTTAAAACACTTTAAAAAATTAAATCTCCTTAATTTTTGGCGGAGATCACGAGTTTTGCCTATTTATTACCTTATTAGTGCCCATGGCCCAACTGTTCCCAATGAATTCCCAACTAAAAAAACTACTTTGGGAGAAGTATAAAAAGGCTTCAATGGGAAGGCCTAAGGGAGGAGAGAATAGAGAGAAAAATCACTCTGTTGAGATTATCCCTGATCAAGTTTGAAGATTCTTCTGCTCCCATCACTTCCCCCATCACAAGAACCCTTTGTTTCCTTAAGATATGATGTCTTTTCATTAGTTGAAATATCCTTGTGTGAGTCATGGAAGGAGCCTTTTGAAGACTTGGGATTCGACAAATCCGGAGGATGGTTCCGCTTGGAGCCTGCAAGAGGAAGATTCAGGTGATATTATTCCTTGTTTTACTTTAGTTATCTATAATAAAAAAACATTTGTCCTGTTCTCGGAATCAATCTTCTTCATGCTCATGATGTTGTTATTATAATTTGCATATGAATAGTTGTTTCAATTATATAACTAACTGCCTTTCAATATGCTATGAAGTTGATTTCTTTATGATGCTTGTTCCATATACTACTATGATTCTTTGAATTGGTTATTTTGTAGGTTGAAGGATTGAAAGGAACTCCAAGAGGGTTTGGACCTTGGCTGGATCTACCGAAATGAAGGACCCCCACGTGCACCTCTCTTCACATGATTTTCTTATATTAGTATCATGGTTATGTGGAATGCTTGTTTTTCATTGTAGATAACCCCCGCTCTGCTAGGGTATTGACCCAAGACCCTAGGGGACTTTGTCCCTCAACAGAATTGGCGACTCTGCTAGGGACAACAGTATTATAGTTCCTAGTTTGGGTTAATTTAAGCCAATCGGGGCTTAGCCTTTGATTTTCTTGCTATAACTGAGTTGCCTGTTCTTATAGGAATTCAGACTCTAAGTCTAATTAGTTTTTTTAGACCCCTTTTTTTCTTTTTCTTGTGAACTATTATATACGTAGTCTTACCAGGTTATAGAGGCATATCTACACAAGTTTCCCCATATGAACTCGCGTATACGTAGGTTTCTTTGGGCTAAATCATGTATACATGTAGCTATGCATTGACACAATCACGTATACCCTAATTTTCCAAGATTTTTGCAAATCTTTCTTTTTCAGTAGATTTGTTTGCTGGTCTGAGTGTTTCCTAAGCTGTAAAGTTTGGTTGTTAGTCTGTGTTTTTACAACAAGTTTCTAGTTTCAAATCCTCTCCGATTGTGGAAAGTTTTGGTTTTGTTTTGTTTTGTTGCAAGTGTCATCATTTTTGTTTTAGCACACGAGATTTCTCTTTGAGAATCTTGGCTGTTCTGGTCTTCTAGGGTAGAAAGATTGGTTGCAATCTTTGTGACAAACTTTATCTTTATGATCTTCTTGCTTTATGTCAAAACTGCATCTTATGGTCATTTTCTTTTCTTTCTTTTTGAAAGTCATTGAGTGATGATTTTGAGAGTTTTCTTTCTTGATCTTTTGATCATTGTCACCACGCTCTTCTTTCTGCTTTTTTGTTGTTAAGAGCATCTTGAAACACCTATTTTGTTGAGTTCTCACCCATTTTGAGTTGATAACTTGCAAAGTGTTTTTGTTGCCTATTCTTTGGTCTCACAGTTTTCAATAGTATTTGGAGCACCTTTGAAAAGTTGTTTTTGTATTTGCTTTTGAAGAAAACTTCTTGAAAACTTGGTTTTCACTTTCTTTGGCCTTCTTTTATTTGGTTTATTTTTGTGAGTGAAAGTGCATTTTTATTTGTCTTGAGATTTGCTTTTAGTGTTTGGATGAAAATGAGCATTAGAAAATTATATTCTATCTAAACATCTTAAGTGGCTAATTAGAAGTGATAAACAAGTTACTTTCATTCTTTACTTTAGAGTAGTCTTAAGTTTTTGCATCAGCATATACTCATTGCATTAGGATAATTTTTCATTGTCAAAGCATTCTAGCTTTTGCGTGTGTGAAGTATGTTGCAAGAAAATAAGAGGAAATTTTTTTTTGCTTTCTAGGTGTTTCTTAGAACCCGAGTAGAAGTTTCTTTTCATCGAAAGAAAACTGATTGCATTCATGTAGTTACTTTTTCTTTGATTTTGGTTGAGTCATACACACATCATTAGTTTCACTCCCATACCCTTGACTTAAAAGAACAACCTTTAAAATCAAGCATTAATTAAAATATACTAGAACTTTTTTATATTGTCGATTTAGACACACCAACAAGTTTTAGGATATTTAGGGCCTTGGATTAGGTGAGAGGAAAGTAAACTCTCAAAGGTCACTCTAAACTGTCAAACACAGAGGTCTGAATAGAGAGTGCAAATCCAATAGTGTTAGGGAGACCAGGAAAGCTCCGTATCTGGGAGTTAAGCATGAGGGTTTTTGAAGATAAGTAAGGAGATACCCCCTCTCCTACTTGTCGGATCTTACCTCAAGACTGTTTCACCTGGCTTCTGACATGAGTTGGTAACCTTAGTTGCTTATCCGAGGGATCTACACAGGTGGCTGTGAAGAGGAATCCCATGGCACTTGAGGTCGACATTGTATCACTCTCAGCAGTACTTCTGGAGGGCACCCTTGCAAAGCTCGGGGGCTTGCACCAGCACAAGCTATTGCTTGGAGGTCAGCGTCACTTCCTCTGGTACCTTCGTTGGTAGGCCTAGGCTGTCATTATCCCAGACTATCTTCAAAAGGCCCATATTTCACTTTCTTGTATTTTGGTGTCCGGTCCTCATCACCCGGAGCAGAAATACTTGGAAGTTACTTGATTGGTTGTATCTTTAGGGACTTTATAGTTGAGTACTCTTTGCTCCTTGTATATAGTTGGCTTTAGGTATTTTTGTCTAGTCACTTTTAGACTTTTTATTCTGAGTGACTGACATACAACTCCACCGATCTTGAAAGGCTTTTGGTTGTTCTTTCAAAAGTTATGAAGTTGCCTCCTCAAGGGCAAAGGTTTTGATTATGTGTCTATCTTCCTTGAAAATTCATTTCTACTTTCCCATAAGGGAAGGGTCTACGAATCAGTTAGATATAGCCCATATTCCCATGGAAACCAACCAAGGTACCCTCCCAAAAAGGGATCCTTCTGCTTTTCCTTTCTTTGGAAATGTTGGTACTCCCTTGATGGCCACTTTGAATATTCCTGGATTGAATGTTGGACTACCAGTTTGCCTATGGTCCACTCCAAATATTCCAGATGTTCTTGAAGCTTCTCAGGTGAATGCTTTATTTCAGGGGCATCATATGGGTGTTAATTGTTCATCTTCTTTCAAAGAGAAATTTGGGATTAATTTTTCCATGGAAAATTTTAGGGGCGAATTTTCGCCCTTAGGTGAAATTAAGGGGTTTTAAATTTTTAATGGGTGGATATTTTGTATCATAGTACATTTTTACAAATCGCCTCAAATTTATTTTATAAAAAAATTAGGTATGGAGGTTAGCCCACCTTATTTTAAGGGAGAGGGTAAAAAAGGTAAATTTAACCCTTGAAATTAGGAGTTACAACCTTCCATTCGCCAATAGGTTTTATTTAAGTGAATCCTATGGGCCAAATACCATATTTATAAAGAGGTATGGTGAATTAATAAAAAAATAAATAAATGAGAGTTATGGTAAATAAATAAAACATTTTTTTATATTTGCTCCATAAGTCACTTTATATACATGCAAGGGTGTAAACAAATAAAAATATAAATAAAGTGGGGGCATGGTAAATAAATAAAACCTCTTTTTATACTTACTCAAAAGGTATGGTAAATAAATAAAAATATAAATAAACTAGAGGTATGGTAAATAAATAAAACCTCCTTTTATATTTAATCCATAACCCTCTTTCTATTTATGAAGGCTCAAAAAAGAGGTTTTATTTAAGTGAATCCTATGGGC
>APFE030754842.1:0-12862 GCA_000404065.3 Pinus taeda
CATATTCACTTCTTATATAATTTTGACTCATCATGAAAGAATCAAATTTCTTGTACCATTGTCGAGGCGACTGCTTCAGACCATACAATGATTTCTTGAGCCTGCAGACAAATTTCTTGTTGCGATTTTGAAAAAACCCCTTCCGGTTGTTCCATGTAAATTTCCTCATCTAAATCTCCATGTAAAAATGCAGTTTTAACATCTAGTTGTTGTAATTCTAAATCAAGTAAAGTGACTAATGCTAATACAATTCGAATTGAAACTATTTTTACAACTGGTGAAAATATCTCATGAAAGTCAATGCCTGCTTTTTGAGAAAAATATTTTGCGACCAGCCTTGCTTTGTACTTGTCCTTTGTATCATCAACACCCATTTTCAAATTGAAAACCCATTTACATCCCACAATTTTTCTGTCTTTAGGAAGTTCTACTAGATCCCATGTGCCATTCTTGTCTAATGCCATCATCTCGTCCTTCATAGCTTCTTTCCACTTTTCACTTTTAGAACCTTCTACAGCTTCCTGATAGCACAAAGGTTCATCATCGTTAGTGGTTAAAGCAACTAAAGTTACTTAATCATCATACCTTTTAGGAGGACGCTTCATTATTGTATACCTCCTTAAAGATGTTTCTGGTACTTCCACAACTGGTTGATTATTATCTGTAGGAACTTCTTCATGATCAGCATCTGAGACATGTTCATGATCTACATCTGAAACTTGTTCATGATCTGCATCTGAAACTTGTTCATGACTTGCATCTGAACCATGTTCATCTTGACTATCATCAGTATTTGAGCTGGTTTCAAACTGAATGTGTTGAAACTTAGATACATTATCCTGTTTCAATTTATTATCTACATCTGAATTTGCAAGAGAGGATTCATTAAATTTAACATCTCTGTTGATGATGATCTTGTGAGTAGTAGGATCCCACAATCTGTATTCCTTAGTTCCATCACCATATCCAACAAAGATATATATTTTTGATTTAGGATCTAATTTAGAATGTTGATGTTTCGGAACTAGAGCATATGCATCACAACCAAAAACTCTTAGTTTAGAATAATCACAAGGGTGACCTTTCCATACCTCTTGAGGAATTTTTCATCCTATCACCGTTGATGGTGATCGATTTATCACATAACAAGCTATAGAAACCGCTTCTGTCCACAATTCCTTCTGCAAATTGGCATTACTCAGCATACTTCTTGCTCTTTCTAAAAGAGTCTTGTTCATGTGTTCAACAACTCCATTTTGCTGAGGAGTATATACAGTGGTCTTATGTCTTTCGATCCCAGCGTCCTTGCAATAATTTTCAAATTCCTTTGAAGTAAACTCACCACCATTGTCAGTTCTTAAACATTTAATGGTTCTTCCAGTGATGTTTTCAACTAATGCTCTAAACTGTTTGAAAACTGTAAATACATCATACTTCCTTTTTAACATGTAGATCCACACTTTTCTAGAGAAATCATCAATAAAAGATACAAAACATGACGATCCTCCATATGAGGTTGTAGGGGATGGACCCCAAACATCAGAATGGATATAATCAAGGATTCCCTTACTAGTATGTTTTCTAGTTTTAAACTTCTGCTTGCTTTGTTTCCCAAACAGACAATGTTTGCAGAAATCTAACTTAACAGATTTTAAATTAGGAAGTAACTTACGATCAGATAAAATATTTAAACCTCTTTCTCTCATATGGCCCAACCTTTGATGCTATAAACAAATAGAACTACTGTCATTTTCAGACACCATAGAAACATGATCTGAATCTGTTCTTCCTTCTAACTGAAAAAGATTTCCAACCTTCTTTGCTTTCATTACTAGTAAAATTCATTTATAAATTTTCATTACTCCACCTTGAATAACAATTTTATATCCATTAGTGTCTAGTGCTCCTAGTGAAATGAGATTTTTCCTTAATTCAGGTACATGTCTTACATCAGTTAGAATTTTATTTGTCCCATCAAACATTTGCAACTGGATGCTTCCAATTCCCACAATATTACATGTGACATCATTTCCCATGTAAATGACTCCATCATTGATTGATTTATAAGTCTTAAACCATTCTCTATGAATACACATGTGATTTGATGCACCAGAATCTAACAGCCAATGTTGATCATGATTAGACAAATTAATTGATAGCACTTCATCACTCATACCTGAACCGGATGTCGAACCTGTATCTGTCGTGTTTGCTTCTTTCTTCTCTGTCGAAGAGTCTTCTTTAGATGTTTGTTGTCTCTTCCAATAGTCCTTCTTCAAATGTCCCGATTTGCCACAAAACTAGCACTTTACCTTACTCTTCTTCCCTTTTGACTTTGAATGCGAGTTGTTGTGCCTACTGAAGTGTCTTTCTTTAGAACGACCTCTGACCATCATTGCTTCTGATGTAGAGGTTTCTGAATTTGACCTATTCCTTGTCTCTTCGGACAACAAAGCTCCAACAACATCATCAAATTCAAGGGTTTCTGATGAACTAAGACTTATAGAAGTAACAAAATGATCCCATGACTCGGGCAACGAGCATAATAAAGTTATAGCTTTATCTTCTGATTCAAATTTTACTTCTATACTTTCTAATTGCACCAGGAGAGTATTAAAGGTATTCAAATGATCAGTAATAGATGTACCTTCCTTCATTCGCAAACTGTACAACTGTCGCTTCAGAAGAATCCTATTGGTTAAGGATTTTGTCATGTACAGCTTCTCAAGCTTTTTCCACAAACCAGCAGTAGTTTTCTCTGACACGATGTTAAACAAAATATCATCTGCCAAACACAATCGAATACCGCTCAGTGCTCTTTCATCCAATTCGCTCCATTCATCATCTGTCATGTTGTAAGGCTGTTTGGCTTTTCCCAACAATGCCTTCGCCATGCCTTGTTGCACAAGTAGATCATACATTTTCACTTTCCAGATCTCGAAGTTGTTTTTGCCATTGAACTTCTCGATCTCAAAACGAGCACTTTGAGTTTTTTCCATGTTGTAACAAACAAACAATCTCCAATTCCAACTTTTTAATAAATAAAGTTAACATTTAAAAAATGTCTTTGCCTTATACTATACTGCCTTTACCTTATCATAAAATCCCTCTGCTGTACAAATTTCAGATTACAATAAAAAAAAAGATTGGAGTTTTACCAAAGTGAAAAATGCTTGGCGCGCCGAAAGGGACTTGGCGCTTCCTCGACATCAGAAGATCCGCGCCATAAACAAAAATGGTGTAAGTCACAAAATTGGCACGCTTAAACCCGTCGTTTCCGCGCCAATTGGGATCCTGGCGCACTGGTGCAGGTATTACTCTCAGAACCGCGCCAATGGGCGTGCCTGTTCCAAAATAAATCGCGCCAACCCTTCCTCTGTCAAAATTGGCGCGACTGTTTCTGACGAAACCGCACCAGTGGCAAAGCTCCACCTTCCGCAGCAGACTTGGTGTCTCTGTCACACGTACCAGCGCCACAACACGCTCTGATACCAATTGTTGGAGCAAACAATGTGCAGTGGAAATTTAAAAGGCATACACAGCACATAAAATCATAAAAAATAACACAAGGATTTAACGTGGTTCACCCAACCAATCTGGGCTACATCCACCAAAACAAAGGCATCGACAATCTTATTATTCTACAGGAAATTACAACAATTTATTTCCTCACACACTCTCTACCATACCAATATGTTGTACGGGCTTATATTTTTATAGCTAGGAGTATAAAACTAAATCATAAATTCTCTCACAACAAATATAGGATGCAATAACTCCTCCTCAACAAAATGGAGCTAATATAGCAACAAATCCTATTGTTGTCACCTACATGAGATTTTTTCCCAATTTAATAAAATAAAAAATCTCAACACTAACTTTTTTTTTTTTTTTTTTCTCGGTAAACTGTCTAACTATTATATTATATGTACAGATAAAAGATTACAGACATTGTAGCATGACTTTGACCCTGGCTTCCATGGCCACCCGTGGCGCCATGGGTGCAACCGACTGAACCAAAAGCTCCCACGCAGGGGTAGCATCCACCATGTTTCCCTGAAGCCTTTGGACGACTGATTGAGGCTCAAAACAATTCCAAAAAACCAAAAAAAGATGCAGACTATCCATTTTACTTGTAAGTAATCCAGCCCACGCAGGGGCGGCCTTCCATGACCAACTGGGGACTGTTTTTACCCAACACACTAACACTGAACATGACCAAAATGAACTGGATATTTTTAAAAAACAATAGAAAAACAGACTGAATTCTAACCCAAACCAAGTAACCCGCATTCGACTGAATTCTGGACTGGAGCTGT
Source organism: Pinus taeda (assembly GCA_000404065.3). Lineage (NCBI taxonomy): Eukaryota > Viridiplantae > Streptophyta > Pinopsida > Pinales > Pinaceae > Pinus > Pinus taeda. The sequence continues at coordinate 4,320 of APFE030754842.1, forward strand.
TTGAGGATGATTGCATCTGGAGCCCGCGCCGGGAGGCTACTCGTCCTCAGGAGGCTTCTCCTCTTCAATTGTGCACCATCCCTGACCTTTAGGGACCCCCTCCCACATGGCAGCCCATTTGGCTCGCTCCTCGTCTGTAACATTCATCGCCTGGGAGGTAGAGGGGTCGGCCATGATCGCTTTCCCTGATGTACCTTCCCCACTTGGAGGAGGCGGCAAGGGGTCAGCTTGTCCCGAGCCTGCAGGGGGTGTATCCTCCCCTCCTGGAGGCACTTCCTCTTCAGCACCTTCCGGAACTTGGGTAAAGAGAACAGAGACGTGAGCACAGATGCCATGAGTGCCCCGGGATTTACCCAGGGTAAATACCACAGTGCCAAACGCAGGGAGGGCTGGCCCCTCCTCGCTAGCCCCTCCAACCTCCGTAATTTGCCCCACATGGAGAGGCGTGACCCCCGCCCGTCGGTAACAGTAGCAGCAGCAGCAGTGGTTGTGCTCCCTCTCTGCCCCACCACGACCACGACCCCGACTCGAACCACATCCAGAACCCCTTCTGTTGGGCTGCCTATGTTGAAGCCTAGCCATGGGCAATTTCTTTTCTCCTGTGCTAGCTTGGAGCTGGTCGCGTGGCCTCCCTGAAGCCAGAATTCTACACTTGCCCCGCTGAAGCACCACCACCACCTTCGTATTGTCCCTGATTTCCTCTATTGCCGACTCCCAGCCTTCCCAGTTCTCCTTCTGCGTCCCTGAACTGGCCAATTTCGTTGCCACTTCCGATGAATTGGCCCCCCACGCTTCTAAAATGCAGACCTCAGAGTTCGCCACCCAAACCTCTGAGTCTGCCTCCCTGCCTTCCGAGGAGCTTTCCAAGTTCTTATGGCCAGCCCCAAATTCGAAATGTCGAAGGGTCCAGAGGGCAGCCTGTGATGGCACGCACCTCTTCCCGTAGCAAATCCTCCTCTGCAACTGATAATTCTGCCACTAGGTAACTTCGTGACCTGAAAGACCGGGAAACCTTGGCCTAATGCAACCTCCTGCCCGATATTTATCACCTCCCCATTGATCTGAGCGCCCCCATAGTTCCCCCATCCTGTCAACCTGCTCTGCATTAATGCTTTGAGCTCGCATCAGCTGAAATGATCCGATGACGGCCTCGATCATGTTATATTTATTATGCATGGGGCGTCACATGGGAGCCATGTGGCTCGGCCCACGGTGTCCTGTTGTCACCCGCAACTGGGGATTCAATGTCATTTTGAAGGAGCTTCTTACACTCCTGAATCTTTTGATTGTTGGGGATGATGTCCAGATTTCCAACTTGGAGTGGATGGCGGCTTTCAACCCCAATATTGGCTAGTAGATCAGCCACCTTGTTCCCTTCTCTTCTGGAGTGTTGAAAGGAGAGGGCTCTGTGGTTGTGCAGCTCTTGAGAAATGCTGTGTAACCTGGCTTCTAGCCTCCAACTGTCTGCTACTTTCCTGGTTTGAGAGCCATTTTGAATGCGGGTGACCATACGAATGATAATCTGGGAGTCTCCTTCTGCTATGAGGGGTTGTAGATTCTGACTTTTTGCCACGGAGTCCTTGCCAGAGACCCTCCAGCTCCGCAGAGTTATTGGTGTCCCATCCAATATTGCCGAAGTAGATCTGTATGGTGTTGCCTTTGTGATTGTGAATGATGCCTCCATACCCTGCTTTCCCTGGGTTTCCTTTAGACGCTCCATCAAAATTGAGTTTGTAAGAGTTGGTGGGTGGGGCTATCCATTTTCTATCCTCCTTATCATTACTTCTTGATGCTCGCTGGGTGGCGGTTCCTTGAGGTAGTTCTAACTTCCAGTTGTCCAGGATGTTTTTCTCGTTGTCCTTTTTAGGGAGGTCTTCCACTGTCCATGGTTTCAGAAGCATGGTCTCTTTGAGGTTGCTATGCAATCTATTCCATATTTCTTCTGTGGGCGAGCTTTGGTTTTTGAAAATCCGCCTGTTCCTTTCTTTCCAAATGTTCCATACTACTATGCCAAGGATAAGATTCCACATATGGTTGAGGATCTCACAGTCATAGGGGCTTTTTGGCCAGTGACGGCTGGTGTCAATGATATCACCAGGACCTTTACACCGTCTTTGACATCTAAAGCCTACCTGGTCCCATAGCTGGTTGGCGATTGGGCATGTGTCCAGGAGGTGCTGTAAGGTTTCTTCATTTTTATTGCAGTTGTGGCATATTGAGGGCCCATGGAAGTTGCGCCTCCTTAGCTTATCCCAGGTGAGGATTTTTTTGTGTCCCACCATCCATAGGAAATGAGAAATTTTAGGCCAGGTTTTGAAACTCCAAATTCGGTCCCATAGAGGGTCCTGTCTGGTAGTGGAATCTCCTATGAGGCTGTATGCTTCAGACGTGGAGTAGGTGCCTTTAGGGAGATATCCCCATCTGAGAATGTCTTCGTTGCTCATCACTCTGATGCTTCTCTTTTTTAACTCTTCTTCAAGTGCTATTGCCTCCTGTACATTTGCGTCTGTGGTTATTTGATTGCTGGGACGCCACTGTTTGAATCCATTTACCGCTTCCTGCTCCCAAAATCTATGGACGGTTGCCTGCTGCTGCTCCTGTCTGTCCGGTATTATTCTTGGAGATAGAACATTTGAAAGTTTAGGCTGTTGGTTCCATGCGTCCATCCAAAATCTGGCACTTTGACCATTTCGTATTTCCCAGAAGCTGTGCTTCTGGATGAGTTGATGATGTTGTTTGGCCGCGTTCCAGATAAGTGAGCCATTGATGGTAGGCTTGAATCTAATGAGATCTGCTTGTGGAACGTTGTTGGTGTATTTGGCAGTCCAGATGTTGGCCCATAACTTGTCTGGATGAGTTAACCATTTCCACCAGATTTTGGCATTCATGATGGCATTACTTTTCTCTGGATCTCTGAGCCCTATGCCTCCTTTGCTTTTAGGCTTACACACTGTGTCCCATTTCACTAAAGCCCACTTGCGATTGGTGGCCGAGCTTCCCCAAAGAAAGTCCCTCTGAATGTTTCTCAATCTCTTCAAGACCCATTTTGGAGCTGCAAGAATGGAGAAAAGATAGAGAGGCATGGCTTGAAGGATGGATTTGATTAGCACAACACGACTAGCAAAATTGAGGCAGCGGTGGGTCCATAAGCTGAGCTTAGAATCTAGATTTTCCAAGAGGACACGCCAAGCAGGTTGCTTAATGGCTGAGGCCGTGAGGGGAGCTCCAAGGTAGGTGGAGGGGAGGGTGGCTGCTTGGAAGCCCAAGATGCGGGTAATGGCAGATTTGACCGAAGGGGGCGTGTGAAAGAAAAAGATTTGGGATTTGGAGCTGTTGACATGAGTGCCCGAGGCTTCTGAAAAATCGTTGAGAAGAGATTTCAAATGAGAGGCTTCTTGAGCTAAGGGGTAGCCATAGAGCATAGTGTCATCAACAAATTGTTGATGGGAGGAGGCTGGGGAGTTGTGGATGGATATACCTTTAAGCTGATTGGAATGAAGAGCCTGCTTGATATGTCTGCCAAGACCTTCAGCCATAATAACAAAAAGGAAGGGGGAGAGGGGATCCCCTTGCCTAATGCCTTTGGTAGGTTTAAAGGGGCGGGAGGGAAAACCATTGACAAGAAGAGAAAAGTGAGAGGAGGAGATGAGACTCATAATCCATCGTACCCATGAGTGGCAGAATCCGAAGGCTTCCAACATGTGCTGGATGTAGGACCAGCTGAGCTTATCGAAAGCTTTAGAGAGGTCAAGTTTGAGCAGCATCCCGGCCTGCTTGGAGAGTTTGAGAGAATGAATGATTTCATGTGTGAGTATGATGCCATCCATAATCTATCTTCCTTCAACATATCCCGATTGCTCTAGAGAGATGAGCATGGGTAAAAGGGGTTTTAATCTATTGGCAATGACCTTGGAGATGACCTTGTAGAGGACATTGCAGAGGGCAATGGGTCTAAACTTCTCAGGAGTTATGGAATTCTCTTCTTTGGGGATGAGGGTGATGAAAGTAGAGTTGAGGGAGGGGAGCAACCAACGTAGAGCCCTGGATTCCTCAACTACTAGCCAAACCTCCTCTCTAATCATGTCCCAGAAAGTATGAAAGAATGTAGTAGTGAATCCATCGGGTCCGGGGGCCTTACCTTCCTTGAGCTACGCCCTCGCTTCATCGACCTCCTGGGCTTGAATTGGTTTCATGAGGATATCATTATGCTGCTCTTTAACTAGTTTGGGGATATTGCGAGTAATTCTTCGATCGCCCTATGCCGATCCACCGTTTGCTCTTGGTGTACCTGCTTAAAGTGATTGAGAAGGACCTATTCTATTTGCTCATGCTCTTCAACTTTTACCCCTTCTTGGTTGAGGATAAAGGGAATTTGATTGTGCATCCTTCTCTGCACTGTGGTTCGGTGGAAAAATTTGGTGTTGCGCTCCCCTTCCTTTAACCAGCGTATTCGGGATTTTTGCCTCCAGTAGATTTCCTCTTGCTTCCTTCTTTCTTCGAGCTAGCTAGTTATGTGTCATTCTCTGTCTAGGGTAGCCTCTGTATGCCCTGCATTTATGATTTCCTGATGTAGATCTTTCAGCTCCTTATTGAGCTCCTGTTGAGCTGCAAATATGTTGCCGAAGGTCTCTCGATTCCAGCGTTTTATGTGACTCTTTAGGAAGCGGACCTTTTGCTGAAGCTGGAACGTTTTTGAGCCTTCTGGAGGGATAAAAGAGTCCCAAGTATTTTTGATGAATTCCTTGAATGCTGGATGCATTAGCCAAAATCCCTCAAATCTAAAGGGCCTTTTGATTTTATCCCCTGGCCTTTGCCAGTGGAGAGCTATTGGCCAGTGGTCCGATCATGAGTGAGCTAAGATTTCTGCTGGAAGGTCGCCCCCTAGATGAACCACGTTATCCGAGAGCAGGAAGCGATCAAGTTTAGATGCTATCTCGTATTTACCTCCTCTGCGATTGCTCCAGGTGAAAGTACCATTGCAGAATGGCATATCTATGAGAGAGGCGTTTTGAATGAAGTCTTTGAAGTGATCAACCTCCGGCTCCAATCTCGATCTACCTCCTACCTTCTCCTCTATTTTGGTTATCATGTTGAAGTCCCCTGCAGCAATCCAGAGTGGATGCTGCCTGTTTCTGCTAAGTGCTTCGATAGTATCGAGGAGCACTTTTTTACTCCTAGCGTCCTGCGGAAAGTAGACGTTGGATAGATTTTCATGGATGTTGGTACCTAGAATGTGGAAGGTTGCTTGAATAAGGTGGTGAGAGGCATGAAAGTCCGTGAGCGAGATAGATTGTGAGTTCCATGTGATGGCCAGCCCTCCCGAGGCGCCTGTTGCATCCACAGCCACTGATCTGCACCCTGGCCATGCTTTTGAGAGAATGTTGCCCAGTCTGGCGCTGTTGCATTTTGTTTCTTGGAGGAAACACATCTGGGGTTTTTCCATTTTAATCATATTTTTTAACATTCTAGATTTCCCTGGGCTATTGAGCCCTCTTACATTCCATGATACGAGCTTCATAGTTAACTATTTTGGGTAGGTCTGTAGTACTTCGTCAGCTTCGCGTATCTTCCCGAATCTACCAGGATTATCCCTATCTCTATTGTTATTTGGAGATCTGTCTTCCTTCCTCTTTTTTTTGTATCCTTTGGTCGCGGATTGCTGTCCCAGGTGCCGCCTGATTGAATACCGAGCTGGTGTTGATGAAACGCTCTGGAGATGACCACTTCCAGCTTATCTATGTCAGAATCGGATATTTTTTCATAAGCTTTCTTCTGGGAATGCAGTTCCAGTTCTATGATGTCCAGACCATGTAGATCTATGCTCTCTGGTTCTTCCTCCATGTTTTGCACCTGATTGGTTTCTTCCTGAGGAGTTTCCTCATTCTGTGGGGCGGTCAATTTCCCATCTATCTCCATTTCCTTGATAGGTTCTTCTGGGTTTACCTGATGCCTGCTCAGGATTGTAGGAGTGATGATGGGGGATTTGGATGTGGAAGGGTGACTTTTGAGGGGGGGAGGGGTGGAGGAGGATGGGCGGGCGGAAGTGTTGTCAGAAGGAGGGGGCAAATCATCTGTGAGATTGCCTAGGGACTCATAGCTATTCTTGGAGGCATGATTTAGGGGTTTGGATGGCTGGGGCTTTGGCCCATTCTGGGGTTTTTTGTGCATGCGCTTTCTGTTCGTAACTTTGGTGAAGCCATCTTGAGAGGGGGTTTCAGAGGTCTCAGGAACACTGGTTTTGACATTGAGGGGGCAGTCCCTGAACAAGTGCCCTAATACATGGCATCGCCTGCATCTGAAAGGCACATGCTCATAATCGAGGGGCTGGATCCACTCCTCATCACGATGGGCAAGAGTAACTGATTCAGGAAGAGCTTCATTTAGTCTGATGAAAACACAGATTCGAGCATAGGAAATGAACTTACGGTTTTTTGTCTCCTCTGCTGCTCTGATGTATCGTCCCACTCCGTTGCCTATTTTCATTAGACATTTTTCTTCCCAGTATTCATCCGATAGTGAGTAGAGTCTGATCCAGACCGGAGCCCATGTTAGATCTTCTTTATCAGGGTTGAACTTAGGCTTCCAATCTCTGAGGTAGAGACCTGCAGAGTTGAAGAAGTATGGCCCTCCTCCCAGGACCCTGTATTTGTCTTCCTAACAGTAGAAGATGGCGGTGAAGAAACCCTTCGCCCCCAGCTGAAGAGTGACATCTCCCTTTGGCTTCCATTTGGCTGTGATCCATCCATTTAGGGCTTGTTCAGTTGGCCAAAACCCTATGAACTTACTAATGATTGCATGGTCTTGCATGAACTCTATTCTGTTGTCTATAACATCCCCTGGCAGTTCTATTCTTGGCCTTTCCTTGGCTATTGGGCGGCAGGTAGAGGAGGTTACCTTTGGGCTGTCCTCCTTTGGATCTTGTTCCTCAGGCTGTTTACTGTTGCTGTCTTTTTGCTGTTTCTTTGAGACGATCAGATCTGGATCTATCAATCCGAAAATGACCTCATTGTTCGATTTGTGTTGTGAGGGGGAGGGCTGTGACGCCCCCCCCCCCCCGGAGGCGGGCCCATAGCGTGTAGCTGCTTCCTGTCAGCTCTGGTGCAACGCAGAGGTTTAGGCGCAGCGTATGGTCCCTTCCCGCAGAGCTGTCAGCGCCGTTGAGGGGATCGCCCTCAGAACCCTAGCAGGGTCGCAGCAGTCGCAGAGCGTTTCCCTGAAGCAACCATCAACACTAACTTTACTATAATGCAATAAAGTCATTTCCTATGGGTTACGTAAATGTTCTATAAAGAGCCATAATCACACTAAGCATCACCCTTTTACCGTAAATTGAAAATGATTCCTCATCTGCACTAACACACTGATACGTGTCATGAAAAAGCATCAAAAAGTCTATCGATCTAGTTTCTCCAGTCAACCATCTCATCATGACAACAACGCAAGGTTATCCGGTAGCCCCACCGGCCACTAGCGATCACAAGTTGTCGGGATGTCAGAGTCCGACGAAGCTCCAATCCCATTTCTGCCACCATATTCTGACGCAAGATTTTCATTAAAAATAAGATGCACATGGAATTTGTTAATAAGTCAAAGGAAAACAGAGGTGTCATTCGTTCATGGGTTGCGAACAAACGACGAAGAGCTCGAGAGAAACCTCCCCTCATAAACCACCTTCATTGTAATTAAAAAATTCAATAGGAAGTTCAAAGTTATGATGGAGAGTTTAGAGTTCGAAAAAAGGTTCCCAATTTGAATAGAGATGATGGGTAGATTATCAACAGGGTTGGATCTATGCTCTTTTTTCCTAGAATTTTTAGTGTTTTCTTGTTATTTTTTTATTCTTTTCTTATTAATATTAATATATTTATTTAGTTTTTTATTATCTTTATTATTTACCATTGAATTCGAATTTTATTAACAATATCTCCATATAATATATATATTAATTCCATATATATATATTTATATATAAATTAATAATTTTATTATTCATTGTTTATCTTTAGAATTCTAATTATATTCATAGAATTCTATAAATTTAAATCTATAAATTTGTATTAATTTATTTAACTAATAATAATACTAATCTTATTAAAATTATCTCAAAATAATAAATTTCCTTTGTTTTTCTTCTCTAAAATCGTTTATTATAAAACAATATAATTAATCTAATAATATTCATAATAATTTTATTAAAATGAGATTATTCTATGGATTTTATTTATTATATAAATAATATGTTAACTTAATTCAAAAATAATATTAATTATTAATTAAAATTCTTTTTAAATTCTTGTTCAAAACTTAATTAGTTATTTCAGTTTTTTGATCAAACTAGCTGTTATATTTTCTAATGGCTAGTTAGCTGCTCTCGTCATCTATTTATTCCATTGCCTAGATCTGATTCCTCATCTTGTCCTGAAGATGAACTACACTGGTTGGTTTGAAACGCGTCGACGAGATTTTATTTTATGTGATTTTTACCGAAAATGTTGTTACAAATGGTAAGGAATCTTATTTTTATTTAGTAGAAATCTATCGAT
>APFE030754864.1:0-13666 GCA_000404065.3 Pinus taeda
GGCATGCAAGCTTCAAAGTACTGAAAGGGTTGTTCCTAAGTCAACTTCTTGGATAATGAGCTGATGTCGACAAGAAGAAACCTATCGTAGGAGGGCCTTAATGAATCCCACATCAATGACACGGAATGAAGTAAATTATTTTGGAGGTGAAAACAAACTGACGATATAGGGTTCAGGGTGGCGGTCATGAAGGAATGAAGCATGAATGTATTGCAGTGGGTGAGACTCACGTGAATTGTCTGAATGACTTCTCTTGAACATATTGGCGACACTGATGATGGATTGGTAGTTTTAACCCCAGAGATGGATGGTGTGATGGACCAATGGTGAAGACCAATGAACGGAACAACCCAACCCGGCATGGATGTGGAAGGAAAGTGTCATGTTCAAGAGCGACTTACTACCAATAAAGTTTCTTCTTGTTTTCTTCCCAATTTTCCCCAGTAATTGCTGACCAGTACCTCTTTATTTTTTTCTAGCTTGAGGAGGATAACATATGCCTTTTCTATAATCCACCCTTCGGGCGAACCTGTCGCTATATTTTAGTGAGCCTAGCGACAGTGAAACTCGTTTTCATCCTATTGGATGAGTTTATCGCTATTTAGTTTTAACGAGTTTAACGACAAGGATAACTAAGTGTCTTTCAATTTTAGAGAGTCTGAAAGAAATGGAAATAAGACTCCAAAGATTATTTTTTGTTGTGTAATCCCTTAATTCCGAAAAAGCATAAAATAATAAAAAAGGGATGAATTTTCGATAGTTTTAACGAGCCAAACAAGACAAGCGCTCGATCTTTTTGTGTAATAATCCCTCAGGTCCAAAAAGATTAAAATCTAGAGGAGGAATAGCACTTCCGATGCCTTTTAATGAGCTGGAGAGGCCATCGCTCAGCAACCTTTTCATATTTTACGAGTCAGGTGAAAATAGCTTAAAGAAGACTCATTTTCAAGGAACGAGTGATGGTTTCGCGTAGCAGCTAATTCCAGGTAAGATTTGGAATTTTCAAATCATGGTAGTGTTACAAGGATGGCTAGCAGAATCACTCTTCACAAATGTTCCTCGAAGGGGTAAACAATCATATGGGGGTGAATGATTGGCTAAAAACAGAGTGGAGGTGATGGCGAGAACACGACCAAGGCTCGAAAGCTGGTGATAAGGCATTTACAATGGTTATTTACCTGTTCAGTGTTTAATGAGCTTAAATGCAGGGAGAAACACTTGCTCATGACTTATGTTTATTTTTTAACGAGCTTGAACTATGCGATAAAACTTCTCATGGAGAGTTTACTTTTTAACGAGCTTGAACTCTCCAACAACATTGCTCGCCATGATGGTCATTGATTTTTTGATTTACCCTTGACATTTTGTCCTTTCAAAGATTGTACTATATGTTCATTTGCTTCATCAAACCGATTAGAAATGAAAACATATGCATGATAAATGAGTTAAAACACTAATATTTTACTTGAACTATGTGCATAGTAAATTAAAAGTGACTTTTACCTCTCATTTTACCATTTCATTTGAATTTGGTTTGTTGGAGCTCTAGAGGTGCTTTTCCACCCTGATTTTCACCAGTGGATTCCGGGAGATTCTGTGGACGATTCTTGACGCAATTTGGACCAGGTAGGAGCTAAAATTGTGCTCTTTTATTACATGCCTTTCATTTCGGATTTTGAGCTCATTTCCCTGTTCTACTGAGCCCCTGGGGTTTGAAGAACTCGCCCTAGGATCATCACACCCTTCCTTAGTCGAAAGGTGCAATGCATAATGATGTCTCCACTGACTATTCAGTATGCATTGCTCCTAGAACATTTGCATAGTTTCCTCATGAAATGTTTGCCTGTTTTCACCAAATGAAGATCCTGACTCTTCCCTTGTTTGTTTTTCAGAGATTCATCGGAGGAAAATGGTTGTCACATGGCGAGAATGCGAGCATGAAGAAGAGGCGTTGTTACTTTACATGATCCGGGCAGAGTAGCTGCATTACGGAACTGTGGCTTGCTGAAGTTTTTCCGTATCTTGAGCATGAGGCAACAAATTAGTTTGTTGTAGTATTTCCTCAATGTCTGGGACCATATCAACCAGTTATTCCAGATTAGGAGCAAATCGATCCCCTTGACAGTGGTGGACATCTATTTTCTGACCGGCGTATCGAGGCATGGTGCACCACTCTCTTTATCAGGTTCTGCCCGTGGGGGTGAGTCTGTAAGGGAGTACATTCGCCGCATTGTAGAGAGGGATCTCAGCCGAGTGCAGACGGCAATATCAACATCTGAGACGGCACTGACCGACCCTTGCGGACTATCCTGAGTACTTTTTCTAGACTGGCTGGTAGTTCTGCTCTCCATATAGCCAACAGATCTTATATGCAGTATGCTTTGGAATGCCTTGAACCAAAGGTGTTAAATTGGTGTGATGCAGTACTTTCTGTGATGAAGGAACAGTTGACAAAGGTGAAGAGTGGAAGATCCAAGAACTTTGGTGATGGTTCTATTTTGACTGCTTTCACCTTGGAGTGAATCCCACTGATGCAGCCACAGTATATATCACTTGGCCTACCTCCACCAACTGAACCACGGATGCAGAGATGGGTCGATCTCATGTCTTGGCATGCTGGTCAGCCCTAGACTTCTTTTTCTACGACCTTCTTTGAGTGGTTTGACCGTCAGGAGATGGTCTATGCCAAGTTCCCATATGCTGGTATGGACTTCTGAGGTGATCCGGATTTGGTGCTGCTGGCTGGAGAGCAGTGGGGTGTCATGGGTAATTTTCTTCTGACCATATCTCTGTTCATTGTTGTTTGTATTTTTCTTATGCTCTCACGATCAAGACTAATCAATACTCATGTGCTCATGCAGATGTTGGCCCAGTTTGACCGGCAACATGCCATAGAGACCCAGTGGTTGTTCCAGCAGGAGAAGCTGTTGGGAGGGCTATCCTTCGCGACCTTGATGTTGCCGAGACTCTTTCAGCACTACAGGACCAGATTGAGGGTCTTACCCTTGGTATCTCAGATGTGAGGACTAATGAGCTGCTTTTTCAGTTGCAGTGACATACCACTGGAGTGTCGAGTCGATGGACTAGGCTCTTACGCATGATTACACAGGAAGTGACTTGTTATCACCAGCATCATTAGACTAGGGTTCCCCCTAGAGTTTTGAGTTTTGGGTCATTTGACCAATTTTGTCTTGGTTATAGAACATTATGTACAGACTATAAACATTTATGGAATATATTTTTGATTTTCGAAGCTTTATTTTGGTTCAGTTACATGATCTTGCTGCATATATTGATGATGTTTCTTTTTATAAATGTCGCAAATGCCTATCTAACACATAATTTGCCAATGAGTCTATTAATGTGTTTAAACTTCTGGAAATATGTTGATATTGGATGAAATCAAACTGTCTTTCCAAAATTTTGACCCTTAGGAACATGCGATAGATAGCTGGATTTCGTACAGCATAGATGCCGGTGAGTTGTAGGATGACGAGCTGTGAGTATAGCCTGAGGAAAAGTCGGCATATACCATGTGTGATGGCATCAGAAAGGAGTTCTATTAATGTGTTGTACTCAACAATATTTTTCGTAGACTGACCAATACATACTCCTCTGAAACTTACTAATTTGTCATTGGGATTGGAAATGGCCCATGCCGCAGAAGACAGATTTCGCGAGCTACGACTTGCCCCGTCAGCATATCCGACGAATGATTCAAGTAAGTTAGACATCTGCAACGAATGCAAAAAGTGGATTACTTAACCAAACTAAATTCTCTTGGCGAAAACAAAAATGTAACAAAAGCACAAGGACTACTATGCGAGATCAAGCATAGTAGCGTTTGAGGTACAACCCATTGCGAGGTTGCGCCAGTGGAATCCCATCATAGTCTATCAACTCGTAGGCTCCTTTTGCTAATACTCATTTAAAAATATAGGGACCCATCCATAATGATTTGAATTTTCCTACTCCCAATTTATCGGATTCCTGGTCATAAAGTAAAACCAGGTCACCCTCTGAGAAGATGCAAGGTTTGACATTCCTGTCGAACTATGCTTTGACTTGTTTCTTATGAGCCTCGTTAGTCAAAGCTGCATCAAAACGGGTTTCATCAAAATGGATTAATTCCAAGAAACAAGCCTCTTCTTCTGAGGTTCTGGGGAGAAGGTTGACTGCGAGTTCGAGGGATGAGATTTCACATTGAATCGGTAAGATTGCTTCGAGACCGTACACCAATTGAAAGGGTGTGAATCTAGTTGCGTTTCTTACCGATGTCTAGTATGCCCAAAAGGCCGAGTACATGATTAGGTGCCAATCCCGTTTGTGGACCCCGATCATCCTTTGCAGCATGCACTTTAGGACTTTTTTGATTTCTTCAACTTGTTTGTTAGCTTGCGGATAGTACGGAGTAGAGCTGTCGTGGGACAGTCCTAATTTCGCAGCCAACTCAACCATCATGTGATTGCGAAAATGTGATCCATGATCTGTGACTATGGCCTGTGGAATGCCGAATCTAGAGACTACGTGATTGAAAAAGAAAAGGGAAGTTGTTTCTCCACTATTGTTTAATGTAGGCATCACCTCAGCCCATTTGGTAAAATACTCCACCACGACTATTATGTACCCATGCCCCTCAGTCGAGGTGGGGTTACATGTCATGAAGTCTATGCCCGATTTGGCGAATGGCCCAACAACTACTACTAGTTGCAGTGGGGCAGGTGGTCTTCTGGTTTTGCTATCGAAAATTTGGCAAGCATGACAACTTCTAACTCGGGTTATGTAATCTTTGAACATTGTTGGCCAGAAGTATGCTGCTTGTGAAATTTTTTGCACCGTAGCATAACCAGATTCATGCCCCCCACACGCGCCTGAATGGCAGTCATTCAGGACTTTTTTGGCCTCCTCAAGGGTGAGGCACCTTCGCAGAACTGTATCGATACCACAACGGTAAAAATTATGACTGACTATCATGTAGTCTTTTTCTTGGTATCGAATACGTCATTGTTTGGAGTGTGAGGTATTAGACCTGTATGTTTATGTCTGGAGTTAAATGATTATATCTCCGTACCACAAATCTCTTGAAGATATCAAAACAAATTTTCATCCACAATTGCTTCTTCGGATGTGGCATCGTTGGACAACGATGGGAGATCGCACAGTAACTCCATGAATACTATCACTTTATTTGATTTGGATTTTTTGAATTCCAAATCAAACTCTTGTAGAATTGCTATCCATTTCGAATACTTGCCCCCCAGCAACTGTCACGACAATATATAAGTCATGGGCTTGCAATATGACAAAATGGCAATCTTCCTAAAGAGGACGTAGTGTCGAAATCTCTGTATTGCTTGAACAACTGCGAGGGCTAGCTTTTCAACGTAGGGGTATTTCATTTCCGTATCATTTAAGTTTTAGCTTAAATAATATATAGGATGTTCAATTATATTATCTTCTTGAACTAAAACCATTGCTATGGTCGTATCTGCTGTAGCCAGATACAGGTTAAAGTCTTTTTGATAATCAGGAGCATACATTAATGACACTTGTACTAGAGATTTATTTAAAGAATCAAAGGGAGCTTGCGCGACCTGGTCCCAAATGAAGGGTATATCCTTTTTCAAAAGACGAGTATAACCTTTAGCTAGTTCAGCGTAATTTGGAATGAACCTCCTGAGGAAATTTGCTTTCCCTTGGAGTTTTTGAATCTGAAGCAGGCTTGAAGGTGGAGGAAAATTGATGATTGCCTCAACCTTACATGGGTCGAGACGAATCCCATCCTTTGAGACAACAAAGCCAAGTAAACAACTAGAACTGACACAAAACACACATTTGTGTGGATTGAGTCTTATTTTGCAGTGTCAGCAACGTAGAAATATTGCTCTCAAATGGTGTGGGTAATCTGTCCGCTTTCGAAAATGAGCTGGGAGATCATCGAGATAAGGTTGAACGATGTTTTTGATGTCATGGAAAGTATAGTTCATTTCTCTCTGAAAAGTTGCCCCTGCTTTCTTCAAACCAAAGGGTAGCTTCCAATATGCGAATGTGCCCCATGGACAAATGAATGCAGTCTTTGACTGGTCCTGTGGGAGGATATTTATTTGATTATACTCGGAAAATCCATCCATGAATGAAAAGATTTCGTATCCAGCGCATTCATCAATAATCTGGTCGATAGAGGGTGTAGGGTAGTTGTCTTTCGGACAAGCTTGATTTACATCCCTGTCATCAATGCACACTCTAATCGTTCCTTGTTTTTTCATTACAAGAACAATATTTGATACCCAATCGGTTAGAGGAACGGGGTAAATGAAACCAGCATGGACGAGTTTCTCAACTTCCGCCTTGATGGCAACAACTTTCTTGGGGTGCAGCTGCCTTAGCCGTTGTCGTACCAGTTTGACATCTGGATACATCTTAATCTCCTGTTCAACTATGCTCAAGTCGATACCTGGCATTTCATCATATGACCAAGCAAAGATATCTCTAAACTCGCGAAAGAGAGTGCTATATATTTTCAGTTCGGAGAAAGAACAAGATTTGCCAACATGAATGTTCTCTAGAACATCTGTTTTGGTTGAGATGTTTATGGCAATAGTCTCTTCGATATTGGATAGGTTTCTCTCCGAATCCACCGTGGTTTTGATGTGCTACTTGGGTGAGATTTTTTGCTGGTGGTTGGGTCGAGGGAGTGGTTGCGCGCGTGCCTGGTAGCTCAAACCTTCCGCGAGGGGAAATTGTCGGGGTGGGGTCAGTATGGAATGGATGAATCTTGATTCTGAGTTCAAACAGTTCCAGAAAGCTTAAGATGATGGTCAACTGTAGTCAAACCCATGGACGCTCCCTTCAGGTTAGCATGGCAATGTCTTTAGCTGCTTGGACGCTACCTAGGTCTTAGCATGCATCCATCCATGGACGAGATTTCCTAGTTTAGTGCCTACCTCCGGAGAAGATGGGAACGATGGTGGTGATCTTCCCATGGTGCCCCATCGATCATCATCAATTGAATGATTCCTTCATCTGTAAGGTGTAATTGCGACCAAGGATCTGAAGGGGTGCCATATTCTTTAGACCTATCTACCCAAACGCTTGACGAGCGTTGATGTTGGTTTTCCTCCCATGTTGAGAACATTGATTGCTATAATATTTCTAGCAGGGTTAGAGGCAAGACCTGCGAATGATCCATCTTAACATCGTTTTTTGACAACTTTTGAATGGAAGATATCATATTGCAGGTTCCTACATTAGCCACTTCCACCAAATTGGTAGGAGGCGGTAGGGTAAAGGTTCCCATTAACGTAGGGTCTTTTAGTAGGCCTACTCTGATATTATGAAGCATGCTAGGGCTTCCATGGATCATTGGAATGCTTCCCGTAACTTGCGAACTGTTGGGGAGAAAATTTTGTTGGTCGATGATTGTAATTTCTCCTTGGGAAGGAAATGCAATTTTCCTAAAGTAGGTCGACACAATAGCTGCCATGGCATATATCCAGGGTCTTCCCGTTAGGATGTTGTAATCAAGATTTCCATTGATAACTTCAACATCGATTTCTACTCTTTTTTCCCCCAGTTCGACTTGCAAGTTACTTAGTATCCCATACAGGGTGTACATTCATCCATCAAATGATTTTAATGTTGTTGACGATCATGACAAAGATAGAGACCCCAGAGTTTTCCAACAACTCATCGACATGATACATGTGGATGCCCCCTCATCAATAACTGTTCTATGAACATTTTTGTTGAGGGATTTCACTTGAATGAGGAAATCTAGTTGAGCTGGTAACTGAGGGTCGTATCCTTTATGATTAAAAGATACAAGATTGGAATCCATTGGGTCAATCCCACCTATTGCTGATAATAAAGCTTGCTTTTGGGAGGGTCAATTTTGCAGCACGTCAAGTGATGACATTGCGGATGGCGATTAGGCTAAATCCTCCACTATGTTATAGTGTTGTGCTGCTCGGGCACGAGGATTAAACGTCGATTTGTGTACTACTCCCTTTGGCGGTTTTATTGTTAATTCAGGAATGATGGGTGGCACGAATTCTGTTGAAGTCGTTGTTGAACTACTAGGTTGATCATTATCCTTGTTGTTCAATATCTGTGGATTCCCGTAATCTTTACTCCTTGTCATTATAAGATTATCATTCAGTTGCTTCGAGACTGACAACATTAATACTTGGGATGGGGAAGAATTTTCAGTTGCAACCAGATTTGTTCCTGGGTTTGGAAATGGATTAGTCAATATAGCCGAGGTTTTTGAACTTTTGAAAGATTTTCTAAGTTATTCTTTAAATGGACAGTCCCGTGTCCAGTGATCCTCATCACATATATGACATGGAGTTTTTGGTTTCACATTCCCAGAAGGGTTTGCAGAAGATTTTCTAGGAGATGAGTCTCCCTGGTTTTTCTTCTTCCCTTGTTTTTTCTTCTTGCCTCCTGGTTGCTTGGTTTCTTTTCCTTTGTCTGTTGACACGGTATTTACTTCTGAGGCTAGAAATTCATCATTTGCACCTTGATTCGAAACCGTGCAGGCCTTTTTCGATGCGGCCTTTGTGGTTTTAGTGCTTGTCGTACCTATCACACCATCGTCGGCATGACAGTCTTTGTTTGATTTAGGAGGCGGAGGAACGAAGAATTCTGGTCTAGGAGCATCAGGGATTTTATCGTAGAGCATGCCAGACTGAGTATAGATCAAGTCTAGATATTGTGCACGAGCAATAACTTGCTCTTGAGTGATGACTCCGCCCTTTGCCACATCTTTCGTAATAGAGGGTAACAGCGACTTAATAAACCATTCAGCCAATAGATGATCAGGAACATATGTTTTTACCATTCTACGACGATGCCGCCACTCATGAATATGATCAGATATGTGAGTGGCTATCATTTGTTTGAAATTGGTAAGCAGATCAGTTCCTATTTCGTACCTGATAGGTAACTGAAAATGGGTTAAAAAGGTTGTGGCTAGGGTACTGAAGTTATCAAATGAAGCTCTAGGTAGTTTGATATACCACTTTTCTGCCGGACCAGTTAACGTGCGCTGAAAGAGGCGAAGCCGAATCGAATCACCATTGAGAGTGTTTAACAAACACCATAGATGAAAGGTCATCACATGATTCAATGGGTCTTTGCCCGAATTTCCATTAAATTTAGGAGTATCTGATGGAAGTTTATGCAGAATCACCATCCACCAAGGGGCGTAGGCAATTGGATTGTTCGTTAGTCGACTTAGATATGGTAACTCTAGAGTTGCCATGAAGGGCAACTGTTGATTTAGGCTTGGTTGAGCATACCGAGGATAAGACAGAATTGTTTGAGCAGTCGACCTTTGCATACCAGCATAATGGATTTGATGTTGGTAACTTTGGTAAGGTTGATGGACATAACCAGTATGATATGGTTGATACTGTTGCCCATTACTTGCAAAGACTTGTTGCTCATATCCTTGGTAAGCTTGTTGGAATTGTCATTGTTGGTATTGCACCAACCATGGTTTTGAAGCCATGGACTATTTTCCAGCACTAGCTGTTTGACCAAGATGGGGGTTGGTGTTCCCCATTTGAACCTGTGCCATTCCACTAGTGGGTGATTGTGGTTGTGTCGGAGGTACAAAAGATTGTTGTATTGCAACCTGCGAAACTTGAGGTTGGCATACAATTGGTGACATTTGTACTTATGATATTTCCACAATAGCTGACATAGTGGGAATGTTTGTCATAGATGAACTTTGTTGTATTGAGCATACAAATCTTGGTTGTTGAGACAGGAGTAGTACCCAACCGCTAGTTGTGATTACAGCATAACCCAAAATTTGTTGCGAACTCACACATGGTTTTCCTTCTTGGGAAGACAATGAAAGGGTATACAACCCTCCATACGACGGTAATCTAGTGCTCAAAGGAATAATTTTCCTTTGGGGACCTGTTTTCCCAAATTGACCTTGTGATGGATCAATTTGTCGAGACTCAATGTAAGAGATTCTAGATATAATTCCGGACAAACAAACTGGAACAGTCCATACTGTCGAAATAGTCCCAGGATGGACTCCATCCAGTGACTGAAAACTGGTTGGGACAGATGGCACGCCGACGAACATTGTCGGAATAGCAGAAGGAGCTTCTACTATCGTTGTGTCGAGTCACATAGTCCTTGATGTTGACGGTTGTTTAGAAGTCTATCCAAAAGATTCCTCAGCGATTCTTCAGGAACTTCCGAGGGTGGGTGAATATTCTCTGATGAAGAAGGATATAGAGTGATCCCAGCTCCAAGTTGTGTTGGAGTGCTAGATGGAGGATCTTCCGCAATCCCTCCTATGGAAATCAATCCAGGAGGAAGAGGCAGACCGTCAGGTCCGTAAAATATTTCTGGTGCCGAAGAAGATGTAAGTTCTACAACAGCAGACGGTTGGGGAGTAACACCTTTTGAATCGGCTGTAGACAGAACCGGTTCAGGAATAGAAGTGTTAACCGTCACATTGCTTGAACTAATACTGAGAGGGGGGGCGGAGAATCAGTATTATCAAGTCAAATATTCCTTTTCAAAATAAAATGATATACGCTACTTCAGTTAATTAAACCCGCATATATACGCAACTATATAGAAGGAAACCCGCGTATACAAAGCAAACTTTTAATTTACTTTATCTTTCTAATGATGATTGCTAATCTGTGTTTCAGAATCAAATAACCAGTTACAGTAAAACAAAGTAGAAAGACAATCACACACAAGAACACAAGATATAAGGTGGAAACCCAATGTGGGTGAAAACCACCTGCTGCAATTCGTCTCTATCTTCTTTTAAATTAGAAACTTCTTTTACAATGTACTGTTGCAGCCCTTTACCAGTACGCAGGCTGCAACCTACAGAGAGCTACAACCCTCTCTCATTCTCCAGCTTCTCCTAGAAGGGAGATACAACCCCCTTTAGCTCTTGCACTAGCCAAGATACTAGTATGTAGGTGCTGGCCTACAGAAGGCTACAACCTTCTCTTTCTTCCAGGGACCACGTTTCATAAATTTTCAAACTGGATCCATGAACATCAATCAATCATCAAGAATCAACCAATCTCATTTTCACTAATTAGATCTGAATCAAGTAGATACTTCTCTGACAACTCTACCCAAACCACAGTACCAGAAAGCATACACCAAAATCTGAACCCAGAACACAACAGCAATAAACAGAAGCAACTAGATCACAACTCAAAACATATACGCTATTTCAATAACCTGCAACATGCGTGCATACGCTTCTGTGTCTGGAACAACCTACGTATACGCTGCTTTCATTAACTGAACCAGCGTGTATACGCGCCTTCGCTTTACTGAACCTGCGTACAGATCTATAAAGGATAATTCGCTCTTTTAGATATTCAAACACTAATTAACCCAAATTATCAGTGTTATAGATCAAGCAAGTGCCACATATAACAGACCAAAATCATACAAAGATACTATCATTCAAGCTTAAAGATTATGACCCATCAATAGAACTTATCCTTCTCTTTGCGCTAAGGTTCCTCCTTCATTCAAATCTAGATCTGCACCATAGCCCAATTACCAATATTCCAGATCTACCACTTTATCAGATTTTCAATAATAATCCAGATAATCGTTTGCCACATGATCTCCTTCCTCTTTTATAGTCTTAGGCCTTCCACAATACCACGGTCCAAAACCATAATAAACCAATACCATGGACCCAATACTAGGGATCAACACATCTGACGAGATGCCAAGGTCCAAAACCATAGGTTCAAATCCCAAGGACTAACTACCATGGTCCAAAAGCAAGTTCTCCAACATATACGCACCTTTGTTACGTCTAACCCGCGTGTATATGAGCCTTAGTCTAGATGAACCTGCGTATATGCCTTTTCCTTCATTCTAAAAGCCTCAACTGAGATCTGTTACCAAAGAGAGTTGCCATCAAGGACAAAACCTGTGCCATAGCTCTAAATCAGTGCCATAGTGCCAACAATCTCCCCCTTTGTACTTTATGGCAACACCAAGATCCTTAAGATCATTCTACCCCTTTGTCATCAAGGGAAAAGGGTTGTGCTCCCCTTGAGTACATGCTGAGATCTCTGCCCTACTGTGCTTACCATACTCCCCCTGACTGTAGGCAAGATCTGCAAAAGATGTTCTTCAAGACGAACCATGACATATACATCATAAAAGACCTTCCTATCATCAAACGAATCAATACATACATCCATCACCCAAAAACGTGGGGGATCATCCACCCAACCAAGTGGGGATACATCAGAAAATTACATATGACAACCAAGTATATTACATCTTCATCCCAAGCATAGTGGGGAAAACAAAATAGGCCGTTACATGCCCTTGATGTCGTAACAGAGATACATGACATAGAGAAAAAAAATGTAGAGGAAGACTTATGAAAGTCACAAATAACTACTAGCAACAGAGTTTGTCAATCATCATTCAGATCAGCAATCAAGTTTTCCTTTTGTTTTCCCCCTGCCTTTGTTCCACCAGAGATCAACAACAACTGTGAAATAGAACCAAAAGCTTCAAATATAATGCCAACAATGCATCATTAGAAGTTATCTTCTCCCCTTGAACCTATGGAAGGTGGTCTCTTTCAGACCCATATTAGACAATTTTCAACCAGAGCGTGTCCCTTCTGATATCCATCAAGCCTCCATATACGCGACTGTCTCTGCACAAACCGGCATATGTACGCGGATCCTCCTCAGGCAACACGCGTACACTACTTCTTCTCTGAAACAGAAAAGTTTACTAGCAAGATGATGCATCAACTACTCCCAGCTTCTGTCTGAGATATTCAAAAGTTTCCCTGGGCAGTGGTTTGGTGAGAATATCAGCAACTTGTTCCTTAGAAGGAACATACTCCAATTTGACCTTTTGTTCCAACACTTGTTCTCGGAGAAAGTGATACTTGATCGGTATGTGCTTGGTCTTTGAATGCATGACTGGGTTCTTTGAAATGTTAATTGCACTTGTATTATCACATAAGATGGAGATAGGTGGTGTAAAAGTGATCTGAAAATCCTCCAAGGTTTGCATCATCCAAAGGAGTTGAGTGCAGCAAGATGCAGCTGCCACATATTCCGCTTCAACTGTAGATAAAGAAATCGAACTCTTTTTCTTGATGAACCAAGATACTAATCTGGAACCCATAAAGAATGCACCACCACTTGTGCTCTTTCTATCATCCATGCTTCCAGCCTAATCTGCATCTGTATAAGCATGAAGAGTGGGATCTATATCTCTAGGATACCATAAGCCAGAGTTTTGAGTTCCTTGAAGATACTTGAAAATTCTCTTTACTGCCTGAAGATGAGTTTCCTTAGGATTTTCCTGAAATATTCCAACTATTCCCACTGCATGGATGATGTTTGGTCGGGTACCTGTCAAATAAAGTAGACTTCCAATCATGGATCTATAGGTTAGTTGATGCACTGCTGCTGATTCATCATTTGCACTGAGACTGCATCCTATAACCATAGGGGTACATACTGGTTTCGAATCTTCCATGCCATACTTCTTCAGAATCTGCTTGAGGTACTTGGTTTGAGACAAGAAGGTAAAGGTACCGCCTTCATTTTGTTGGATTTGTAATCCAAGAAAGTATGTCAGTTCTCCAAGCAAAGACATTTCGAATTCT